>PVJO010001596.1:0-167515 GCA_004026905.1 Hystrix cristata
AGACACGCCTTGGATTTGCAGGTAGGAACCAGGGCTAACAATCGTCTCCTGGGCAGGTCTTTGCAGGGGAAGTAGACACGCTTGTGTAGTACTTCGGCTGGGATCGGGTGGAAGTCTGGAGCTAAATCGCGTCGATTCAAGTCTTAGGCGGCCACTGGCTAGCTCTGTGACCTTGATCTGTTTCTTGCCCTTCCTGTATTCCTAAGTCTACCTGTCTAGTCAATGGAGTAACGATGATGATGGCCATCCCAGAACACTGTGCCCGTGAGGGCTGATGAGCCATCTGCGCAGAACACTGAAAGCAATGCCTGTCGCATGGGGCTTAACCCACGTGAGCTGTATCATTCTCCGCCAGAGCTGTTTAGAGATGGGCATGTCTAGATTTGGAACAGCCCTGTCTTTACCACTCAGGACACTGCAAAGTCATCTATTCTCAGATGAACTAAAGAAAGTACTTCAGCCTTTCGGCAAGTTGAGACCAACTTCTATTAGTCAGACGTCTTTGAGTTTCAGGTGAGAAAAACTCAACCCCAGCTGTCTTACAGCAAGTAGGCACACAGTAACCACTGATTGGGATCATCCGAAATCCTGGCATCGATCCTTCAGGTATGGCTGCATCCAGGAGTCGGGCAGTATTGTCTGCACCCTCGTGTGCTCTCCCGTGCACCCCCGACCTTGTGCCTTTGTTCCCTTTGCCCAGTGGCCTCATTCTCTACGGCAGATGGCTCCATCCTCCGTGTGACAGGAAGATGGCCTCGAGCGTCATCCTATATCTAAGAATCTCCAGGACCAGAAAGCATATTTTCCAGACACTCCGGAAAAAGTCTCAGGGAGGGCTCCGACTGGTTCACCTTTGACTGCATGCCTGTCCTGATCCAAACACCACCGCCAGAGGGAAGGCGTGGGGGAGAGACCCTCGTGGGCTAGTCCCTGAGGGGAAGGGAGAGCCCAGGAGCCGGCTGTGCTGGGCCCAGCCCAGGAGATGCGGAGGGGCGGTTCCCCAGCCCA
Source organism: Hystrix cristata (assembly GCA_004026905.1). Taxonomy (NCBI): domain Eukaryota; kingdom Metazoa; phylum Chordata; class Mammalia; order Rodentia; family Hystricidae; genus Hystrix; species Hystrix cristata. Next base: position 1,009 of record PVJO010001596.1, read on the forward strand.
GGTTCACCAGGAGTTCTCCATTATGACAAAGGTTCCTCTGTTAATCACTTGGTCACCCAGGAGAAGGTTATTTCCCCTCTCTGTGCCCCAGTTTTCTCTTCCATAACGTGTGCATAATAACAGCACCGACTACACTAAGCTTTTGGGGTCCAAAGGAGTTAATAGTTGTAATCTGCTTAGAACAGCCCCGGGTAGTTAAGAAATAAGCAATGGATGAAGGCTGTGGTTATCGGAGATTCACAGTTATGGTGAACCTCCTACAAATGCTTTAATTAATTCAGCAAACATTTTACTGCGTCCTGTACACCACGTCGGTGCTGGGTTCAGGTGTCTTGATGGAGGACCCTACAGCGAGTGGGAGAGACGGACGCTAAACAAATCATCACTCAGTAGTCACAGGCGGGAGGGGAGGGTGGATTTCTAGTATCAAGTGGACAGGAAGGCTGCATTTAAAGTCAGGCCGACAACCTGTAGACACGGTTTCAAATTCCAGCGGTGGCACAAATTGGCTGTGTGACCCAGAACAAATCATTTCTTCTGTCAATTTCAACTGTCTTTCGTCTATTGGATGATAACTGTTGGTGGATTCTGACCCCAACTGCCCAGTGTCTAAAGGCATTTATCAGCCTCCTCCCCCACCTGGACCACACCACACCAGAGCTTCCCAAGTTTGGTGCTGTCACCATCTGAAGCCAGATCATTCCTTGTGGCAGGGGCCGTCCCAGGTGGTGTAGGGGATTCATCAACTCCTCCGACCTCTACACACTAGATACGAAGGGACATTTCACTCCCAAGGGGTACTTGTCGACGTCTGACAAAAATGTCTCCAGACATTGACAGATACGTCTCAGGAGCGAACTCCCTCTACCCACCTCCACTGGCCAATCACCGAACTGGGGGAATTCCTCTGATTAGCTGTTTTTTCTGGGGCTCCACCTCTCCTGGGCCTCAGTTTCCCCACCTGACAAGTGACTGGCTTGGCCCAGATGATGGATAGTCACTGGGTTCTACAAAGCGGAGTTTCTGGGCTGCAGATGTTACAGCGGCAACCAGCCAAGTCCTACCTAGCAGGCTTGAGTGGGAGGGAAAAGGAAGTTGAGGCCTTGCACTGGATGGTGGTCTGTGTAGCATCCTCCGCTGCTGGTTTCCTGTTGGCCGCCGTGTTTCCCCAGTTACTCTGGGGAGGGAACAGGAGAGTCTGTTGGCTATTAATGAACTTATAAGTGAATCCATGGTGGATGTTGATCTGGTTCCTGGGGCCTACGCTGGCCTGGACTCCCCCAAGTGGCTAAGAGCCCCAGCTTCATGTTTCTGGAGGAACTTGTCCTGGTTTTCTTGAAAGCTGATCTTCTTGTGGCTCCGCTTTGCTAAGAAAATGACAGGCTTTCCTCTGTCTTTCCATCCCTATCAGTGGGTCTTCCAGGTGCGGGAAGAGTCTGTGTTGTGGGCTTGGGACACTTTTGACATTTGAACCCTGGAATCAAGAAGATTTCTGATCAAATTCCAGCCATATCAGCCCCTAGTGCTGACCTCACACTGGTCACTCGCTGCTCTGAGCCTCAGTTTCCTCATCCATGTAAAGCCTGATGGAGTAAATGGGTAATGGAGAATACCCTAGCCTCATGGGACTGATGTTGGAATTAAATGCAGTAATAAATATAAAATGCTTACACAGAGGTTGGGGACTTAGCTCAGTGGTAGAGCAGCACTTCCCTAGCAAGCACAAGGCCGTGAGTTCAATCTCTAGCACCCTAAAAAAAAGTGCTTAAATACGCAATGTGGAATAGATACTCTAGTTTTATTATCAATGGTTATGTACAGTGATTGCAAAGTCAAATGAGATTATTATATCCGGTGTTTTGTGAACTGTTCAGTGTTACATACAGGAGTAAATAATTCTAAGATGTTATCAACATTATTAGTATCACTTTGCCAGCCATCCAGAGCAAAACAGCAGCTACAGTCTGTCGCTATCACAATCCATCAGCGTGAGACATGGTTTACTGTGACTCTAGCATCGGAGACAGCCTAGATCTTAACAGGAATGATCACTGAGGAAGGGAACTTTGGGGTTCAGGTTGATTTAAAGCCTATAATATCAATCCCACAGAACTGGGCCCAAGGAACCAGCCCCAACACAGATCAACTGGGCTCCAGAATTTAAATGTTTAGAATACAAGTCGCTGTGTGTGTGTGACTGTGCACAAAGGGAGACGCTCGCCACGGACTGAAAATGGCTAAGACACAGTCGGGTAGCGTAAATACATTGCGTGCATTATTCCATTAATCCTCACACCTTCCTGAGGGGCCGTTATTAACCCCTTAGGATGAAAGAGGAAAAGGAGACTCTAAAAGGTTAAATCTCATGCCAAGATTCGCATAGTGGGATACAGCGCACCACAGGTGACTGCACAGCAGATGGTCTGACTTGGCACTGGGATGAGGCTCTGTCATACACACGGGTGATTCAGGGAATAAGGGAGGTGGCCCGTTCCATCCTGAGCTCATGCTTATGACAACCACAAGAGAAACCACGCTGGACACCGCACAGATCACTCGATGTGCATTATCCCACGTAGTGCTTGCAACAGCCCGCAGAGGCAGAGCTTTGTGCATACCCATTTTGTAGACAAGAAGGCTAAAGTGGCTCATCCTAAGAAATATTTGCAGTAATTAATTAGTGGAGCTGGGACTTGAACCTTAGCAGTCTGGCTCCAGAGTTGTTCTGGTTACCTGGCTGTGTGGCAAACCATCCCAAACTTAGTGGTGTAAAACACTTAAGAATTTTAATATGCTCTTCAGTTGTATGGGCCGAAGAATTGGACAGGGCTGGAACAGCTTGTTTCTGGTCCACAATGTCTGCGATCTCAGCTTGGAGGACGCAAATGGCCAGGAGCTGGCCCTGTGGGCAGGAAGGCTCACTTCCAAGATGGTGACTTCCCTTATCTAAAGTGGGCTGCTTGACTGTAGCGTTGAGTCAGCTGGGACCACGAGTCGATCACCTGCCTGTGGTTTCTCCATGCGACCCAGACTTCTTTGAGTCCAAAAGCCAGGTTCTGAGAGGGAGCTTTCCAAGTGAACCAAGCAGAAACCACAGGCCTTTTAGGACCTAATCTCGGAAGTCCCGTGAAATCATCTGTCCTCTGCTGGTCAGGGCAGTCACAAAACCGCCCAGGTGCAAGGGGGCAGGGTAATACTTACGCTGGGCTCCAGGCTGGTGCTGCCAGTTGAGACAACAGTAAGACAAACCCATGCCAGTTGGTTGAAGGAAAACAATGACACAAAAGAATTACAGGGCTGGGTGTGTAGCTCGGTGGTAGAGAGTTTGCCTAGCGCGTGTGAGACCACGGCACCTCAAAAAACAACTTTACGGTGCAGCAAGCCTCGAGCTCCTGACGCCTCTCTGCAGGGCTGGAGCAGCGAGCTCATTTCTAAGCATGCTGCAATGACACCCTCAGCCCAAGCGCTCTTTCCCAGTAGCCAGCTGCGTTCCCAGATTACGCGTGACCTGCCCTCCACAGGTCTGCTCAGTCGGGTTAGGCTGAACATGCCTGTGATAAACGAGGTGTTTTCTGTTGCTCCAGAAAAGCCACTAAGTGGTTCCTCAGCTAACATCCCAGCAAACCACTTCCTTCTCAGAGCTGGTAAATGCAAAGGAGGTGGGAGCCCATACCATCCAGGTGAAACACCAGCCCAGAGGGGCAGAACCTTTTTTCAAAGCTGTGAAAATCATCCAGGGCCCTTAAGGAAGGAAGAGAACTAGAGGGCAGGAACCCAGCTTTCTGCCACCAGTACTTTCTGCCACCAGACCAGCCGCCATCTTGCCTTGGTCTTCCGTTTGTTTATTTCTACATCCCACAGGTGTTTATAGAGTGCCGACTGCATGCTAAACATTATCCTGAACGCTGGGGATAGCTGGGGAACAGAGCAGAGCAGGTGCCTGCCTTTAGGAGCTGTTGTCTCCTTGTCTATAATTATTTCAGGGCACTTCACAGTGGTTCAAGGTACAGGCCCTCGAGCCAGGCCACCGAGAATCCAGTGCTTCCATGAGTCCCTTCACATTTTACTTGCTAACTCTGAACTTGTTTCTTCATTATCACACTGGGAGCAATAATAATATAATGGTGCGTGGTTGTTTAAATGAGATTTGTGTTTGCAAATGCAGCTGCCACGGGTGATGATGGTGGCAACTTCTGCTTCCCTTCCGGACTCTTCTGAAGTCCTCCGGGGAGAGGTGTGCTCTGCCCGCCTGTGTGGCTCTTGGGTCTCCTCTGAGCAGCGTGTGGCACTGGCACCGTATAAATTCCTGTTGAGTCCGTAGAGCTGAACCTTGAATCTTACCGCCACTCTGAAAATTGTTTAAAGTAGTCCCAGCTAGAGAAGCTAGAGAATATCCAGCGAACTTTAAATTCCGCTAGAGGGGGAAAAGCCCATTAGTGGTCTCTGCAGGGTGGCTTGGTGCATAGTGATCACGGGTCAAGACAGCCCTGCACTTGGAATGTGACTCCTCCTGTTCTAGCCTCCCACCTGAAGCAGTCAGTTGATCTCTGTTAGCCTCAGCCTCTTTGTCTGTAGTGGAGACTAATCCATTCGGGGGATGTTAGGATGTGGAATCGTGCATGAAAAGCACCTTGCTTAAGGTCAGGCACACTGTTGGCTTTGATAAGTGAGGGCTGCTGTTATAGACCCAGCATTTCCTCAGTCCAGAGCTCAGAGAGCATGGTAAATAAGCTTGTATGAAGTGAAGTGCCAAGTCCAAGGGACCCAGGTAATGATAAAGCACCCCTGAATTCAACACCATGAATCCTCCCTTCTTCACCCTGCACCCCAGAGCAAGTAAAAGCTGCCATGGAACATTTTACAAAGTTAATTGGCATTTTATTGAGCACCTACAGACTTCCAGGTGCTTGGCCTAAGACCCTTCCACAGATTCCCTCACGTAGGTCACACGATAACCCTGCCAAGTAGATAAACTGCTGTCATCCCTCAGACAGAGGAGGAAACCAAGGTGCAGAGAAGGGAGTTATCAGAGGTCTTTGGGGAATAAGCAGGAAGCTGGAATTCAAACTCGGCCTCCCTCTGTGGAACTGCTCCTTGGCCCCTTGTTGGTGACTCTGGCAATCGTTCTTGTATTCTGTCGTTGAAGGGTGCAGTTCTCAGAAAGCAACGGCTTCTACCCCAGCAAAGCACCTGGCACACCCCCAACGCCATGCCCTGTCCACAGGTGAGACCCTGGACACAGCCAGAAGGACCCCCTTCTTTGCGTGTTCCTCCCCATCTTGCTCCCGCACCCCCCTTCCCACCCTGAAGAACTAGGTACACAGCTTCTTGGAAGTTGAACACAATTTCAAGAATTAAAGAGCCACCCCCCTTCTGCACCAAAGCCAGCCCCTCACACACAAATGCACACAGATAAGAACTTCCAATTAAGAATCAGAAAATTACTTCCCAACGGAGACAGCTGGGGGCTTGCTTTAACGCCAAACTGTAATTCTGAAATTAGCATTCCACTTCTTTGCACACCGCCTATTTGGAAATCACATGCTTTTCTTAAATCATTAGTTCAACATCCGCCTGACTTTACTGTTTAGGATTAGGAAGCCCTCTATTTTCCTTTGGGTTCCCCAACCCCAAACTGCTTTACAGAGAAGGGAGGGAGCACAAAGGAATGGGCACTTTATGGCCCACAAAATCCCACTGTAAGAGATAATACTGTCACCATTTCACAGATGAAAAAAACAGGCCAGCAGGCACTGTACCGCCTGCTCAGGGTCTTTCTGCCTCTAAGTAATGAAACTCAAGAACATCAACACCGAAAACCTCACTTTCTTCTATGCCACAGAGCTAAGGAGTAAAACTAGCATTTCATGCTATTGTTTTTAACAGTAATTTGGACTGGATGGCTCTGAATGTACACAGTGTCAAGGTCTCCAGACTCAGGGAAGATGTTTGTCACTGGGGCTGGGTGCATTTTTGAAGATCGTTTGGAGCCAGAACTTCTCAAACTTGTTGTGACAGTCACCTGGGGACCTGGCCAAAAAAAAAAGCAAAATATGATTCAGTAGCTCTGGAGTGGGACCCCAGATTCTGCATTTCTAACCAGTTCGGGTGTGAGCCGTGTCACGGGTTTGGCAACCACCCTGCTAAGCAGCCAAAGGCTAACTCATCTTCTCCCCATACCCTAAAGGGTCGTTCAGAGCTGAGCAGAAAGTGCCATTATCTGAGAATCGTCACAGGAGAAATATGTTTCTCAGCAGGAGCAAAGGCCTGGAAGAGGCTCGCCACAGGCGGGGAATTGTGGGCCTCAGTGGCTGGCAGAGACGGAACATCATTTAGCACCAAACATCATTTAGCACGCAACATAAACTGGTGCTCACCGAGGGAGCAGGCCAGGGAGGGAGGACGCTCCTGTCCACAGCAAATACCTGGGAGGGAGCTATTATCCATTGGTATCCAGCCATTAGGGGAGTCCTCTCCGAAAAAACATTTGAACAAGAAATTGAGAATCAACAAAAATAACATTAGTTCTCCTTCAGTAACCTGGAAATGAGGATATAATCACAGCTTCCTCGCTCGCATGAACCAGGAGACTGGCCTGGGAGAAGATGGCCCTTCCAGTCCACTGCCCACCTCTCCCGTCCACTCCACTTCCTCCCAACTCTCTAAACTCCAAGCACCTCTGCCCATGGGGCCTTTGCGCCCTCTGGGCTTCTTGCTTGCCAAAAAATGCCTGCTCCCCCTTCCCTCTACCTGGTCAACTCCTACCACCGTTTGAAGTCTCTTTGATATGACCGCACTTCCCCAGGGACACAGCCTCTGATTCCTCCCATCTAAGTCAAGTCCCCCATAGACTGTGCCGCTGCAGCCTTATTCTCCTTCATAGACTTGATCAAAACAGTAATCCTACATTTATGCATTTGGCTGTTTGGTCACCGCCTGCCTGCTGTACTAGCAGAGTGTAGATATTATGTTTTTTCTGCACTGCGCTGGGCCCACGCTCAGCCTTGTGCCCTAGCGGGTGCTCAAGAATTCCCTTGCAAAGCCCAGCTCCCTCAGCCATTCTTCCTGCCTCTCGCCGCCGTCCAAAATGCACAGATGGGCACACGGGAGTGTGGAGTTGCTCAGCTTCAGAGCTGTGAGACCGGGGCCAGGTGACTCTTTGTGTGGAGGGCTGTCTTGGGTGTTGTAGAATAGTTAGCAGCATCGCTGGCCTCTACTTGCTGCTATAGCATCCAAATGTGACAGTCCATGGTCTCCAGATCTTGCCAAATGTCCTCTGCAGGACAAGATCACCCCAGGTGAGAAACAGTGTGTGTGTATACTCACACACACAAACATGCGTATGCTCCAGTGTGTGTATATGTGTATGTATACTTAAATTTATAGGTAGCTGGGCATGGTGGTGCGTGCCTGTAATCCTAGCTCTTGGAAGGCTGAGGCAGGAGGATTGCCATGAATTCAAGGCCAGCCTGAGCTACATAGTGAGACCCTGTCTCAAAACACCAAATACAAAAAGCAAAAAGCCTAGATGTATGTGAGCGGGTATGTGTATTTGTTTATGATAAGCTCTATTAGTACAGGGACTTTGGTTCACTTCGGTATCCCCAGCACTTAGAAAAGTGTCCAGTTCCTAAGGGGTGCTTATCAACACTGTTCATGAGTGACTGAATTAGCACCTTCCTCACCCACCCACTGCCCTCCAGTGTGTTTGTGAGGCTCGAGATTATTTATTTATTGCACTTAGCATAATGTTTGGTGCTAGTAGGTGATCAATAAATGCTGATCCTTGTTTTCTCCTCTCTCTGCCTATCTCCTCCCCCGCTCAATTACCAAAGGCTTTTTAAAATTATTTTACCCTTCACGAACCCTGTGTTTAAGAAAGACTTTTCTCCTATCGTGACTAGAGAATGGCAGATTCCTCTCTCCTTGTGCAGCGAACAGTGATGTGCTGCGCAATGGGGTAGGCATTCCCCAAGGAATTTCAGGGTCCCGGATGTGCCAGGGGTACCACTGCAGTCCCAGAAATCCCCACGATGCCACCAGCCACCCAGGAGGCCTCCACTCAGTATATTCCAGCTCGCGAAATTCCAGTTCTGAACAAAGACTTTGACATTTCTATTCTGTCTACCTGGGCACAGTAGGAGTATTTGTCAGAAGTAAATAATAATGATTCCCATCAGGCATTTTTTAAATTCTTGGAAAACACAGCCCCTCCCCCGCCCATTTCACCACCTCCAGGCTGCCACGAGGAACCCCAGTTTGGGGACCATCACTCATGGTGTTTCTTAATCTGTCATGCTCCTGGGCACCCCGAAGGAGGCATTTTTCAGGGTGCAGCTGCCTGATCACTTTTCTTCCCTGCTCTGGTAATGAGCTTTCGGGCCTAATTAGAATGAAATGTGCTGTTTCCTCCCTCCCCTCTGTGTCTCCGTAATGCTCTTCATCGCCAGGATGGATTAATTTCTCCCGGCCCTCTCCCTCTCTTTATGGCCTCCTCGCATCATGTGCACGTGTGAGTGGGAGTCTCTTTTCTGTACGGATGGGAGTCGTTAAGGGCACCTCACTGGTGCTGGCCACAAATAAAAAAGAGAAAGAAGGAAACAAAAGCTACAAGGAATGACAAGTGGCACCCAGTGAGCCTCTCTGACGGCCTCGCTGGAGGACTGGAGGACAGCTGAAGGCAGGGAAGCAGTGTGGCACATTCGTCCCAAGTAACCGATCGTAGACACTCCAGTCAGCCTCTGGCCCGGTGGGCGCCAGGGCCACAGCGGGCTCACCGGCCTGCACAGGCTCTGGGAGTCTCCGGCACCCAGGTCTCTGCCCCGACTTGCAGCCTCCTCCCCGCCCAGTCTGCATGGAATGTGTGCTGCCGCATGCTTGCTGGCAAGCTGGCCCGGGCTCCTGCTGGAGGCCTCTGCCACCGCCCACCTGGACCCTCTGTGCAGGGAGCATCTCCAAAGTTCTGTAGGAAGTAGAGAGGAAGCCAGGGACCCCAGAAGTCAGATAGGAGGTGCCACACTGTCCCCCAAATGCTTATTATCTTCAAAGCACTTTGTAGCTGTTAAAGAATGAGTCATCCACACAGGAAGGGGGTGATTCTAACCTGATTTAACCTGTCCTTTTTGGCCTTCTGCATTGCTGGTTAATTCTCCCAGGAAAGTGGCCATTCCCGCTGGTCCCTGCTCTGGAAGCCACTGTCCTGTGGGCATCTGGGAGGTGATTAGGTCATGTGGCTCCTCCTTCGTGGGTGGGAGTGGCCCCCCTGCAAGGCCAAGAAACCTGCTGGAGGGGCTGGTTCTCTCTGACCTTCTGCCTTCAGCCACGTGAGGACGCAGTAAGAACTAGACTCTTGGGTCATGGTCGGTGTTGACATCTCAGGCTTGAACTTCCCAGAGTCCAGAACACTGAGAGATAAAAGTCTGCTCTTCGGAAATGTCCCAGCCTCAGGTATTCTGATAGCAGCACAAATAAAGACAACCACAATTGGCTTATAGTTTGTAATTATAAATGCAGACAAGCAAGCAAGCCAGAAAGTTTAGAAATTATGACGTGTTCACTTAGTGGAATAGTAGAAAGCCTTGAGATGCTCTGGTTATGTTGGGTTATGGGTGTTTATGTTATGATTATGCTTTATAACTTACATGTATACTACCTATATCACATGTATGAGAGGATATACAAGAAAGAGATATATATTTTTATATATATATATATAAAAGTGACATAAGAATTTATGAAATAAAGAACACGCACTTTGAAAACAGACCTGGGTTCAAAGCTCAGCTCTATCGCTTTTGACCTTGAGGCTTGGGCTCCACTCACCCCATCTGCTCCTGGGAACAATCTTGGGCAATCCCTGGAGCTGCCCACCCTGAGCTCCCTCAAGATGGCTGGAAAGACCACAGATGATTGGCAGAGGCCATTAGCACGAGTCTGGACAGTCGGTGATGATGGACACAGATGAAGAATTGGTGGAGGGTCCTGCCCTTTCTCAGCACCCGGATGGACACAGCCAGGTTGGGTTTGTCCCCAGAGCAGAGCAACCACCTACAGGCACAGGGTCCCGGGGCCAGGCAGGACATCTTTGCCTGAACAGGTGCAAGCAGCATAGCTCAAAGGGCCTCCAGCCCAGGTGGAGAAAAGTCAAGCTCCGATCCAATCACAGTCGCAGTCTGTGAGAAGGTGACTCCTGCTTTCCGAAGCCAGCAGGGGGCAGCTGGGGAGCATGGAGTGGGCCAGGTTAGGAGAGCAGGTCAGGGCTGAGGCGCAAGCACACAGAGGCATTGAGAGTGGATTTGGAGGAGTCGATGAGGTCCACAGTCAGTGCAGGCATGAGAATAACACAAGCTATTTAGTGGGCCACTGACCTAGGGAGATCCCGATGACGTGCGTGTTCTGCCCCGGCCCCACAGCCCTCCCGGAAGTCATCTGCAGACAGCTATTGTCCATGCTGGTGGCTTCCAGGGTCTCTGTGCATGAGGACGAATCACGTGCTGAGCCCACCACTTGGCGAAGGCTGAGTGACATTTGTGAATGCCTCAGCAGCAACCTTGGGCCATGAGGTGCAGGAGCTGGGGAATAGCCACTTTGGCCCTCCACCCGTCCGTGGAAGCAACCTGGGGTGTCTTCTCACCAGAGAGCTGAACCTGGTCACCATCGCAGCCATGACCTGCTCGTTCACCCACCCTCCCTGTCTGACCCCTTCGTGGTTCCCAGCACCAAATCCCAAATAAACTTGTACCCAAATCCTTGTCCCAGGGTCTACTCTGCTTCCTGGTCTGGTGCTTGCCCAGGACGTACTAAACACTCGTGGTCCCCCAGGACAGAATTTCCCCTCGGGGGACAGCTCTCATTCTGCAGTGTCTGCCCACCTACTCGTCCTCCTGCCTTAGTTTGAATCCAGGTTTCTCTTGTACCAGAGATGGATAAACTACAGCTCACCAACTAAATCCAGCCCAGCGCCTGTTTCTATATGGCCCTCCAACCAAAACTGCACATATTTCTAAATGGTTAAAAGAATAATAATATTTCATGGCACCCAAAATTTATACCAAACTCAAACTTCAGTGACTATAAATAAAGTTTTATTGGGACAAGACCATGCCCAGTCCTGTAGGAACTGTCTGTGGCTGCTCCAGGGCCGCAGTGGCAAAGTTGAACAATTGAGACAGAAAAGACACAGCCTGCAAAACTCAACCGAAGTACTGTCTGGCCTCTTCAGAGACATTTGTCACCCTCTTCCTAACATGGCAAAATGTGGCCATTCTGAAATAAATGCAGTCCCATCGGTGAAAAGAGGTGCTTTGTAAGCTCAAGGTACAGGTCAGCTTCTTTAAGAGTTGTCTTGGGCTTTGTGTCATCTCCCTGGTAGAAAGAGTCAGGTAAGGGGGATGGGAAAAAAAGCAACAAGATGTATTCTGTACAGGTACAAATTCCCTATGATGAATGTTATCACTATGTACATCTAAAATGTACCATTAAAATAAAAAAAAAAGAGTCAGGTAGAATCCCAAGCTTTGGAATCAGAGCCCAGTGGGAGAAGCTTCCAGCAGGTTACCATGCGAACCCTGAGGGAGTTTCCAGAAGCTTCCAGAATCTTCCCACTGGTCTCCTTTCCCAGCTCTGCAAGTTTGGGTTTGGGTAAGCAAACCCGGCTTGGTCAGCTGGAATGTTCTAGAAAGAGGCTGACGTGGGCAGATCAAAATTCCCCTTTAATGGAACATTGAGCACAAAAAGCTTCCCTTCTCCTTGGGGAAGGAGCTTTTGCTTATGCACAAAGCCCATTTTCCTGACTGAGAAGTCTGTCGTGCGAATGTCACAGAATCCCTCAGAATCGCCTTCCGGGCACTCATCCCCACAGGTGAGACACTGACCGGCAGCAGAGAGTGCAGGACAGAGAGCTGAATCTGCCAAACCCATGTATCCCCTAAAAGCTGACATCTACAAAATTCCTGATACCAAATGTAACTCTTTTGTTCCCTCTGCCTGCCTTCCAAGAGGAGCACAGAGGGGACTCTGAGCGTCCTGGGGACCAGCACTCTGACGGGTCTGAAACAGTGACTTTGGCCTTCTCAGTACGAGACCTCGGACCCCACGGCAGGTCACCCGCTGGCTCGGGAAGGTGTCTAGGAATTTGCTTAACTCCCAAGCATCTCTCGTGTGTGTGCAGATTAAAAACCACCAGGTTAAAATTATATATATTTACATGAGAAAATATCCATGGAATACTATTAATTAAAAAAAAAAAAAGCTAAGATAGCCTAATGCTATCTGATATCTGGAAAATTTCATGTCATTCTATGTTTCTCTTAGGAAAGAAAAAAAAATTAGCAAGAGTAGTTAAATTTTTTAAGTGATTTATACTTTTTGTATTTTTACTTTTCCAACTTGTTTGAATTTTATGCAATGGGCAGGTGTTTCTTTTACAATGAGAAAACAGCCTCTAAAGCAATCTCCATGGCTGGACCTCCAGGAGTGGGAGTCTGGTTGAGTTCACGGTGTCTGGCGCCCTCAGACCTGGCCCTGCCTGTTGGTGTGGTGCGGAGGTGAGGTGTCTGGAGACTGTGACATCTCCCCTCCCAGCCCTCCCTGCCCACGTCCTGCCTGTGGCCTCCGTTTCCCTTGCAGGGTCTGGGAGCCGTCCAGACTCCCAGGAGGACACGCCCTCATAGGGCACAGCCCAGAAGGGGCAGGGGCCCTGGCATCACCCGCACTCCGGCTCCTGGTCTAAATGGAGTGGAGGTCTCTCAGGAGCCTGGCCTAGCACCTGCCACCAGCACTGGTCTCCTGGAGCTGCAGGCAGGGTTCAGTCACCGCAGGTCATCTCCGCCAGCCAGGCCCTCAGATGCCGGGTGCCGGATGCCGAGATGATTTCCCTGCACTATCATTATGGGAAGAGAGATGTCTGTCATTCAGAGGTCTCAGATTCCCCCGCCCCAAGTCCTGGATTAGCTGATAGCCTGTAAGCTCAAGCTGGTTTCCCCCAAACACCTCCTCAAAACCTCTCTCTCCCCGACAGCCCTCGGAAGCCCGTCCTACAGGCTGTGCTATGGGGCCCTCAAGGGACCGAGTGGCAGGGAAGGTGTTAGTGGGTTGCGGGGAAACTTCAGGAAGTCTCCAAAGCTGGCTCATGAACTACTTCCTGTGTCTCCACCATCATACACTTCATGTCCACAGCTCAAGGGCCTCAGCATGGGCAGGTGATCCCAGACCATCCCGCGACCAGGCTGTAGGGGCCTCCTGCAGGCCCAGCCATCCTGTGCCCAAGCCAAACCGTGTGACACATCTTGTAGCCCCAGCACACACACCAAAGGAAAAAAAAAAAGCTTCTGGATAGGAGGAAAGGAGGGAGAGATGATAGGCGGACAGGAGAAATAGAGAGAGGAAGGGGAGGGAAGCAGGGGTGAAAGACAGATCTCTCAAGATTATCCCTCATTATGTATCCTTCCACAAATATTAATGGGCACCTACTATGTGCCAGGCTCAATTCTAGATGCCAGGATATAATTTCAACGTTGGAACTGGTTTCTACCCTCTTGAGTTTACAGTCTGTAGGAAGAAGGCATAATAAGCAAGTGATCATTTAAAAAAAAACAGAGCTGGCCCCTGATCAGAGCTGCCCAGAAGAGGCAGCAGGCCCTGTGGCCTGGTCAGGAAAGGGGCTGGGGCTTCCCTGGGGAAGCAAAGCCCTCACTGAGCACTGAAGCTTGAATGGGAGGAAGGAGGCCCCCTGAGACCCTATCCTCCCTCCCCCCTTCCCTGACCTTAACCAACTTGGTTGTTATCCCTCCTGCTGCCAGTTTCCTTCCACGGTGGGCAGGGAACTAGGAAGGTACAAACCTGAAGAAATTCTCTCTCCCCATGCTGTGTCCAGAGCTATTTACCACTTAACCTCAGATCCTGAGCCAAAAAAGGGTCAAAAGTCAAAGCAGGAAGAATTGCTTGGTGCCCCCCCACCCCAGCCTGTGTTTAGCATGCAAGACGCGTTGGAAAATCCCTGGATGCAGCAACCTCAGCCGGGCCTAGGCCCAGACAAGCTTGCTTACTGCCTCATCTCCAAAGTTGGGCAACCGACGTCGTGTGCAGAAAGGAAGACGCTTCTGAAATATTGATGTGACAGCCGAGCACAGCTCAACACCCAGCCACAAAGGGAGGTGCTAAATAGTTGATGAAGAGTATAATTAATCAACGGCGATGGCCTTCTGCTGCAGGTTCAGCTGACTGCTCCTGGGGCACAGGGCGCCGCTACTCTCTCTAAGGCTCGGCGTTGCATGAATCACACCGTGGCCCTCTAGTCACTGTCCCTGTTTCTCCACTTACTGTCCTCTCTTCTCTCCCCATCTCGCCCCTAACCAAAGGTGCAATGCCAGGAAAATGTCTTCATCACTTTGTGCCTCAGTTTCCAGACTGGGGAAATCGCCATTGTCCCCACTGTGTAGGGTCGCTGGGAAGGCTGGAAGTGTCAGGGGTGGCGAGCTTGCAGCGTGTCCCAAGGCACAGAGGATTTGCCCTGTAGACATGAGCCAGGGGGTGTCACACACCTCTCTTCACCCAGCTCCTCCTGGTCGCCTCTTCACCTCCCAGTCGGAGTTAGGGGGTCCCACCGTGGCCTGTGCTGATGTGCCTGCAGTCGCTAAATGGCTGGTTTAGTCCTTGCTGTCCCTAAGCTAATGAACACAGAGATGGTACCTTGCATCCCTGTGCCTGGAATTGGGCACTTAGTAGGTACTGAATGAGCGAATGAATGAACGAGTTTCGGAGCACCTTCTCCAGGACCTGAGATCCTGTGCCCTCACATCAGCCACGGCGAAAGCAACTCAGCATATTCTGTCTGTAGCTCACACAGCTCTGTTGCTGCATCCCAGGGGTGGGTCTGTCTCTCTGGCCAGCCTCAGGCCCCTGAGCCCCGGCACTGCCCCAAGGCTGCCCTGCGCCCCAGGGCCGACTTAGTCAAGAGGCGCCCTAGACACAGAGGCGGGGCCCCTGGGTGTCCTGATATGGCCTGCTGTCCGGCATCACTGAGGCTGCATTTGGAAAGCTGGTACTCTGATCATGGCTGTAATTCTGTGTGTGTGCATGTGTGTGTGTGTCCTTTTACCTTTTTCTTTCCCTACCTCTCTGGTGGCCTTTCCCATCATTCCTGCCTCTTTGCCCCTACACTGGGGCATCGTGCAGTCCGCGTCTAGGCTGTTTGGCGTCTCCCCACCATGGTCCCTGCCTGCCTCTCCCCTGCCGTGGCTTGCATGCTGGGCACACACTCCAGGCTCCCAGCGACTCTGCCAGCCAGGAAACGCAGACTGCCCCTGATTAGCATGAGCAACTTGCTTTCCTTGGCTGGGTCTGGAGCTGTCGCAGCCTAATTAGCAAAGCTGCCAGATCAGCAGGCCCTCTCATTAACACTGATCCAATCCCACCCATCTCGGCTGCCGAAGCCCCTGCAGCAGCCTTCCCCAGGGGCTCACACCAGGGCTCTGGGAGCAGGGCAGCAGTCCAGCAGGGTCACGCTATGACCTCGGCATGGGGGATGTGTCGCCCCGCAAGGGGCTTGGTTTCTGGGAGGGCAGGTCTGGACCTCCCGTCCCAAACCTTCTCAGCCCTCGTATCATAGCATAGGGGAACCCAGTGCTAAGAAGCTGCCAATGCAGCCATTTTCCCGGCAGCAGGAAGGTGTGTCCCCTCCCTGGTCCGAGCCACCATGCCCTCTGACCTGGACCGCAGCCCCCTCACTGCTCTGTCCCAGGAATGGAGTCAGAGCAGCTCAGGCACCCGAGACCAGAGAATCAAAGGAACCAAAGAGGGGGAATAGAGGCCACTTCGACCTAGGTGCTCAGGGAGACTCCTCAGGGGAGGTGACATTTTAGCTGACAACTTGAATGACAAGAAAATCTGGGCCAGGCATCAGTCTGAAGAGAAGATGTTCCAGAACAAGAAAGGTGGAGTGAAAATGAGAAAGAAGGTGGCTTCTTTTGAAAGATGCAGGAGGCTCGTGTGTAGGGAGCTTGGCGGGAGGTGGGGATGGGGGTGATGAGGTAAGAATGAAGAAATGAATGAATGAATAAGTGAAAGGATGAGGCCACGAGGGCTGGGGTGGCCAGTGAGACTTTCCAGAAGCCTGGAGGCTTCTCTTCTTCTCCACCGTGGTGGAAAGAACCTCTCTGCAGGGAGAGGCGCGTGGAGACCTGTAGAAGGACAGGCAAGGTGTGGACAGGTTCCAGGGCGCTCACACGTGATGGCCCCCTGTGCCGCAACGTCACAGGTGACAGATCTTGAGTTCCGTGAGAAGCACTCAGCATGTCTGAACTTCTGGCCCGTGCAGCGGCTCCCATGACAGGGGTGCTATCATTAACCTATTTTACAGGAAGGAAAGTGAGGCCCAGAGAGGTAAAACCTGTCGGCCAACGCGCACACCTGTGAGTGATGGGGCAGGAGTGCAGCCCAAGCAGCCCAGCTCCTGAGCCCATACATGATCTTAGTCGTTGTGGGACAGTTTGCCTTTGCACTCGATGAGGGACCCGGGGCACCCACTGTTCTGCGTGACTGGCAGCCCGGGTCCTGGCCAGGAGCTGTGTGTTTTTCCCTGGGAAAGACATGCTCCTGGGACACAGGAGATTTCACCCACCTGATGCCAGGCTCAGTGGCACTCCAGAGTGCTGCGTACTTGTCTACAGGAGACATCCGTCACTCGCTCGTATGGGTCACACGCACGTCAGCTTCCTTCCTGTGCTTGCAGAAGCCCCATTTGCTTTAAACCAGAACCTGCCTCCTTCAGTCAAGTTAGAAATGCCAGCTGCCAGCTTTCTCATCCCTCCTTACAACTGCGGAATGGGCACGTGACCTCCTTTCTGCCCATCAGAAGCACCTTTCTCATCCTTAGACCTGAGAGCCAATGACCCAAAGAAGATAAGTGGGCTGGCCAGACAAATCTGCCTTCTCTGCTTAAATTAGCTGGAATGGGATTCTGTTGCTTGCCATCTGTGGCCAGTACCCTGTCTCACTGGGTCAAGCAGGACGGAAGCTTGGGCTGATCGAGCAGATGAGGGGACAGCCTGCAATTCCCAGCAATGGGCACGGAACCTGTCCTTTCTGAGGCCAAGAGAGAAACGTTGGGGGCCACTCCTGATTATCCGAGAGTGCCCTGCTCCCCCCTTCCCCTCCCAGTGACATTTCCTCATGATCATCTGGATCCTGGACAGAGAAAAGCAAGAATCCAACACTCATGGAAGGTATAAAACATGGTGGAAAAGAAAAATTGGGCTTTGATTTTGACTCTTCCAATTACTACCACTCAACCTCTCTGGGCCTCAATTTTGTCCCCTGTAGAATGGAGGGGCAGGTGGCAATTTAAATGCCTTCATCTGTAAGTCTAAACACCCAACTCCAGCTGACATAGAAAGTATGTACTTGACTATGTAGCTTGGCTCAACTCACAGCCTGAGTTGCTAATTCTCTTGGCTCTGCCCACTTTGGTGTCAACTCCACCCTCAGGGTGGAAGTCAGACAGCTTCCGAACCTCTGGACATCATATCTGGTCACTGTCACATCAGAGAAATGGAGGATGTGCTTGTAAACCAGGGACGAGAGAAATACTCTCTAGCAGCTCACAGCAAACCACTCCACTCCTCTCATTGGTCCAAACCGGGTCACTTGATCATGCCCCAGCCAATAGCTATCACCAACAGGACTGCCGTGTACTGATGTTTAAGCTTGACCCCTCTGAACCAATGACAGGCCAGGGTTATGGAATTATCACCATTGTCTTAAACCAGTGTTCTCAGACTTGTTCTCCAGTACTTTTAAAAATTAGAGAAGACCCCAATACATGCCTTTTAATCTGGGTTATATTTATTGATGTCACCATCTAACAATTAAAACTGCCAAAGATTACCACACCGATTGCACAGGTTAATATAAATAACAGTTTGTGAATAATTGCTTTCTGAAGGAAAAGCAAAGTGAAAAGAGAGGCCTGGTTTTACTCTGGCAAATGCCTTTAAAATCCGGCTCAGCGGCCAGCAGGGTGCTCAGGCCTGTTTCTGCTCTCGGGCTGCTGTGGGACGTGGTTCTGGTTGCAGCATAGGAGGGCAGTGCACCCTTCCGCAGAAGTGTGCCTGGGAGAGGCTACCCAAGCAATCTTTCAACAAGCGCTTTTGCAGACTGACCCTGGCTCAGCCCTGGAGCCACACCTCGGGAGGAGGAGCCAGGAATCTGGACAGGGCTCTGATCAGCTGGGAGCCCTCGCTAGGGCAGGATAGGGCTCTGTTCTCAGCACCGTCCTTGGGGTTGGAGTGAGACCCAGTCCAGGATCCAGAAGGTCAGATCAAAGCATCCAGTGTCCACATCTGGTTAGCACATTGCAGCTGCGGACAGGAAGCTGAAAATTGAGTGTCATGTCATCAATAACCGACAAGACACAGGGAAGCAAGGAGCCTTGGTGATTTGGAAAAAGAAGCAAAAATCTGCACCTCCGGTTTACAGGGAACATCTGGAGGACACATTTAGGTATGTGCACACATGTGCATACACTTAGGTATACACTCACACGTGTGCACACAGGAGGGTGGAGGTGCTAGCTGGGCAGACAGTTGTGGCACAGATGGGAAAGCAGTGGCGTGATAGGCTGGCCCCATGGCACAGCTTTCAGAGCAGGCCTTGGAGTCAAAGCCTCCGTGAGTGGGACCTGAGCTCCCGTGGCACGTAGTGGCCTTGTATCCTTGTCCCTGTAGCATAAACCATCAAAATGTCCTAAAACTGCCAATGTGTCAGCACCCTAATGACATCTCCCAGGTTGCCCCTCGTTCCCATGGGTGGCATACAAACTTTTCACTGACAGCGTGTTGGGATTTGGGGCCTGATGGTGGGTGGAGCTCTCTCTGGAGATCAGGAGACACTGGTTCGAGGCCTGGCTATGCAGTTTATCACCATCGGCCAGGGCTCGTCACGTTTGCTCTTGGACACCCTGGGCTCCTGCCTGTGCCTGGGAGGGCCTGTACCGAGCCTAAAAGCTCAGATTGTTGTGCTAGGTCAGGCTCACAAGTAGGACCAGGGAGATCAGTTGCCTGCCAGGAGTCGGAGCAACGGGGGACTCCGGGCTGTGGCCGTAGCTGGTGATGTGTCCCCTCTCGGTCCTGGTAATCCCTTTGAGGGGCCCCCTCCCCACCCTCCTCCAGCCTCTGACCTGGCATTAGCCAGGTTTTAAGGAATATGTCACCAGTCGCTGTGAACTTGGGACTAGGCTGTGAGCAATGATTTGAGTGCAAGAAGCCAATTGAGGTCCCGGGTTCAAGTTCCTTTTTGCAAATGTGGAACTTGGAGGCAAAGCAGAAGGGAATGATCCACGGAGTACCTGTGACACACCAGGCTTCTGCTGGACATTGTGACACCCTACCTGACTTTCCACCCATGGGGTCAGGATCAGTGTCTCAAGCAAATTAAAAGAGAAGTGCAGTATTTTAGCCACAATCATAAGGCTAGATTTGAATCTCCTTTTCCTGTCCGCTCCCCTCCCTCCTCTCCCTCTGGGTCCCTATAAGGTCCCCACATACCACAGCAACCTCTGTTCCCTCAGGAGACACGAGGAGCCCTCTTTGGAGGCACCATCATCATCCTGCTCCACCTCATGACTGCGCTCTGGCCAGGGCATGCTGAGCGGCAGGTGCCCATGGCCTGCTTCCTGCCCGCCCCCGCCAGCCTCCAGGAATGTCTTTCTTCCTGCGTTCTTCCTCCTCCGCTCTGGTCCTGTTTTCAAAGCAGGTCCCCCGGCCTCGGGCCAAGTTCCTCAGGGAGGCTGAGATGGCCGCAGAGGCAGACTTGTGTGTCCCAGGGATCCCTGCTCACCACCTGCCCCAACGGCTGCACCTTTGAACATCCCGGCCTGGGGCCTGGGGAGATGCGAAGGCCGCCAAGAAAATGGAGCTGCTCAGAGACTTGGGGGCCAATGTTCTACCCAGAACTAACTCCTTCTTGGGGAGCTGCCCATCCCCAGAGCCCTGCTGTGAGCTCCCTGGGAGAAGTCCTGGAGTTTTCAGGTGCTCATGAGTGGGAAAGCTCTGACTCTGGAACCAGTTCCGTCACTGTGCATAGCTGAAGCCAGTCCGTGCCTCTATTTCACTATCTCTAAAATGGGAACAGGAGGATCACTTGCCTGCAAGGCACTTAGGCACCAGGCCTGGCCCATGGGAAACACCTAGCAAATGGGTACGGCTACTACCATGACATGGTTCGTCTAGAGGCTTCTGTTGCCTGGAATTGGGAAGTCACCAGCAGGAGAGGCTACCACCATGGTTGGTCCAGAGAAGAAAGTCTCCCCACCCCAAAATCCATGACTCCGAGCTTGGATACAAAGCCCACTCCACAATGTTGCACATGCTCTCTGTCCACAGATTTACTTATTCAACAAATAACTGAGCATCAGCTCTGTGTCAGGCATGGTCCTGAGGCCCAGGACAAGGTGGCAAGACAGAGATGGCCCCTGCCTTCAGGGAGTGTCCTGTCTGCTGAAGGACAACAGTCAATGAGCATTTAGCAGACGATCTCGGGGCTGTCCTGGTGCTGTGATGAAAGCTGAGGGCTCTTCAGATAAGGCGGCCCAGAAGACCTTCTAGAGAGCCAGCAATCGGAAGTCAGTGGAGGGTTCTAGGCAAGAGACTCACATAGTCTGATTGGTTGAAGTTCGGATGTTGGGGGAGGAAGCCAGAAAGGAAGTAAGATGGCGTCAGGAAGGCCAGAAAGTGGCTACCGCGTTAGTCAGGGTGAGAGATGACCATGGCTGGGGCCAGAGTAGCAGCAGATGGGCTGGTGAGAAGCCACCAGACTTGAGCTACATTTTGGAGGTGAAGCCAACAGGACCTGCTAGCGGGTGGCTCCATGCAAGAGTCGCACCCCAAGAACGGCCACCCCAGGGAAGGGCCCGGGTGCCCAGTGCTGAGGTCAAGCTGAAAGCGCTGTTGAACCCGTGCCCTCACAGTGCCGATCTCGGGGCAGCAGGGATTCTGCCTCCGTCGTCTGTTCCCTGGACGCAAGGGTCAGGAGCTGACGCGGAAGTCAGAGCGACGCACCATGTTCCCAGGACACGACCCTGAAATTTCTGGGTGCCATGAGCATCCCCAGCAACGGCAGCCCCTTTCCGATGATTAAACTGATAACAGTCACTGCTGCAGATGCAGAAGCCACCGGACACCTCAGCCATGCGGGACCCGGCAGGGCTGAAGCCCCTGGCGGGCGTGAAGTGACAGTTCTGCACACAGTGGGGATCACAGGCCCTGGGTGCAGACGAGGACGTAGGACACACTTGGACGGACACAAATCTTTATGGGCCGGGAAATCCTGACTTCTGAAAACCGCAATCTTTTAATCTTCCCTGTTATTTCTGAGGGGAGACTAATACGCAGCTAGAGCTGGAAAACTACAAGTCCTTTGACCGGCTTTGCAGCCATTTGGGGAAGTGGCATCATTAGCCCACGTGAACACAGCGAAAGTTCCAGTACAAAAGCTCACAGAGAGGGTGGGAGCCGCCTGGGCCACCCACCGGGATCGAAGCACAGGGACAGACAGGCGCTCTGAGCAGAACACTTCCCGGCTCTAACTTGTCATGTTGGTGGTTTTTGTTTGTTTGTTTCTGTTTAGAAAATTGAGGGAATTGTCCTCCTCCTCACAGAAATTAGAAACGATCTCTCAGGCACCCCCCCTGCCCTCTCTTTTTTGCCTACCACGGTCTCTCTGATCACTGAGGACCCCACGCGTAGGAAAAACAAGGAAAAGAAAAAATTGCAGATAGCATCGCCAAAGTCCAAGGCAGGACCTGAATTCTTCTTCTCACGGAAAGACGTCAGGAAGTGGCAAATTCTGAGCGGTGGCCCCAGGGCTGGTTTGGCACCAGCCACCAGTGCCTTTTGTCCAGCCCTTCAGGTGGCACTCACAGCCCCACTTCTGTCTGTCTGTCTGCCTGGGGTGCCCCTGCTCTGGCTGGAGGGGGCAGGCTTTGCCTTGAGACTTTCACAGCACCCGAGTCGTCCCCGGTACATTTCCCAGAAGGGCACAGAGAGAAAAGAGCGGAGGCCGTGCTCTGTCTGGCCGCTCGAGGGTGACGTGGGCATCGATTGGCCGTGCCGCCCTCTCCACCATCCCCGGGTACAGGCAATGTGAAAAGTCGCTTTGCTTTAAAATCAATTTTAAAGCATTAAGATAGAAACAAAATTTAATTTAAAAAATCACAATCCCATTACTCTAACATTAATAAGTAACATTTATTGAATGCAAGTTCTGTTATTCACTGTTCTAAGTGCATGGATTACTCAATCCAGCGCAGGAGTCCGCAGCATTGTCCCCGCCCACATGAAGCCACCACCACCAGCCACAGGCCAGAGGGTGGGAGCGGGTCCTGTCCGCTCCTCCCCTTGCTGCAGCACCGGGCTCCAGGAGGCAGCCTGGGAATGTGCACGCCAGCGGGAGGCTGGCTGGCCAATGGGTTGGTGAAGTGGATGACTAGCTAGTTGTCTAGTTAGGCAGCACAACAGACTGGTTAGAGGCCCAGTCTTGAGTTAGTAGACCCACATTCCAACTTCAGCTCTGCCGCCTCCTAAGCTGTGTGGCCTAGTGTGAAAATTTCTCCCCGAGCCGTGCACCTCAGTCATCCTTGTGCATAAAATGGGCTTAAGGGGCTGGTTAGAGTGCTCGTCTAGCATAGCCAAGGCCTTGAGTTCGATTCCTGGCACCAAAGGAAAAAAAAGAAAAGATAGATTCACATGAAAACCTAGCACGTGATAGGTGCTTAACCTGGCACGTGGTAGGAGTCCAGCTTTGCTACCCAGTTCCAAGCAAAAGACGCCCTGTGCCAGACCTCCCTCAGCAGCATCTATCGACCATGCCGCCCCTCCTCTCTGTGCAAGCCATGCATGTCCCTGCGCCTGGCACCGGATGCCAGGTTCCTGGCCAGCAATCCTTCCGCCAGGTGCAACTTGCGTTATCCCCATCGTTGGCCAAAGGGTCTTTCCCCTCACGTGCCGCTGCCCCAATGTGGCCGGCTGTTCTCTGTGCACCGGGGATTCACTCCAAGCACAAAAATCCCTTCTGGTTTGCCTTGCTGCAAACTATAAACGGGACCAAGTCACAGTGGCCTGCCCTGGAGAAGAGCCTCCCGTTCCCCACCTGCATCCTGCACAAAGATGAGGCTGCCTGTATCGGTACATGCCTGTAATCCCAGTTACTTAGGAGGCCGAGGCAGGAAGATCACAAATTTGAGACCGACCCAGCAACTCTGTAGGACCGTGTCTCAAAATAAAATAAAAAGGACTGGGGGTGTAGATCAGTGGTAGACCACTTGCTAGCACACATAGGGCTCTGGGTTCAATCCTCAGTATTGTAAACTATAGATAGACAGATAGATAGATAGATAGATAGATAGATAGATAGATAGATAGATAGGAGGAAGGATAAGCCAAAGAGATAGATAAGGATAAGCCAAATACTTTGTGTAAATATTTCAGTACAAATAATACAGCATACGGAGTGAGTGTGCTGTTCACTGCTCAGTGGGACTTGGCCACAAACCACAGACAGTTCCGGCGTCAATGTGATCGCTCCCTGTTTTACCAGGTTTTATTCTCATTCTCTCTCTCTCCTGAGCAGGATGACCATCCTAAGGTCACTTAGGATGACAGAGTGACTTTTATCCCTTGACTTGACTGGCCACGGCAGGCAGGGTGCATGCTGGGTAGTGAGGCAAAGCTAGCCGCAGACTCAAGCCATCACTGTGCAGCTAGGGACCTGGGGGAAGTCACCTCATGCTGAGTAGGAGTCCACTGTATAGTCCAGTTGTTTTACTTGTTGTCTTATATAATGAAAATGTGTAAAGAGGGCATGCACATTACTTAGCTTTGCTTATTTTAATGAAATACCCGAGGCAATTCATGTATAAGGAGGAAGGTTTATTTCGACTCACAGTTGTGGAGGGTCCAGTCCAAGGCCAAGTGGCCCCGTGGCCTGTCTGGTGAGGGTGCCACATCATGGCAGGAGGGCGAGGTGGAACAAAGTACTGACCTCACGAGCCAGGAGGAGGAAAAAAAAGGAAGAGGAAGAGACCAGAATTCCACAATCCCCTTCAAAGGTACCTCAGGACCCCACTGCACCCTACTGCCTAAAGGCTCCACTGTCTTCCAGTAGGGCCACCTCTGGGGACGCTTACCCAAATCTTAGCAGCATGCTTATGTTTTTCACTATACCATGTGAATTTTGTAGACAACCTCAAATGATCAGTTGAAACATGTCAGTAAATTTTTGTCTTTCTGGAAGACAAATCAGGACTCTGTATGCTTATTCTTGAGGGCAGATACTAAAGGAAAAATCCCAAGCTGCCCACAGTTACAGAGGCCACCCAAAAACTGGGGCCTGGGTGTCTGTGAACAGAGGAGATCTGGGTACAGTGGAAGTATTCGATTTGGCATTCTCCTTCTTGGCTTTTTTGTTTGTTTGGTTAGTTGGTTGGTTGGTTGGTTGGTTGGCTGGTTTGGGGGGGGGGGTTGTTTGTTTGTTTTTAGACAAGGTCTCGCTACCTAGGTTCAGTTCAGGTCTTGAACTCACTCGTAGCCCAGGCTGGCTGCAGACTTGTGGCAGTCCTCCTGCCTCAGCCTCCTGAGTGCCGAGATCGCAGGTGTGTGCCACCATGCCCAGCCATATTTTGAATTCTTAAGGATATGGGCTGGTGTTAGAGATGGAGAAGGGCAGACTAGAGCCACCTTCTGGTCCAGATGTGGGCTTCATCACTTACTTGTAGTATCCTTGGGAAAGTTCAAGGTGATTTCTTATATACATCTCCAAGTTTCATCTTCCATAAATGGACAGAACAACAGTGTGTATTTTCATAGGGTTTTGGGTTTTGTTGTTGTTGTTGTTGTTGGGTTTTGTTTTGTTTTGTTTTGTTTTGTTTTGTTTTGTTTTGTTTGAGGCAGGGTCTCACTATTTAGTTAAGACTGGCCTTGAATTCACTGTGTAGCCCAGGCTGGCCTTTAACTCACAGCGATCCTCCTGCCTCAGCCTCCCAAGTGCTGGGATCACAGGTGTGCACCACTACACCCAGGTTTTTGTTTGTTTGTTTCCAGTGCTAGAGATCACAGCCAGACCCTTGCACTTAAGAGACAAGTGATGTAGCCCTGAACTGCAGCCCTAGCCATCTTCATAGGATTCTATGATGATGAAATCTACCACACATAGCTTGGTGCCTTGGCACATGTTAAGTTCTATGTGGGATACAGATTGAGCATCCTTAACCTGAAAATTCAAAATCCAAAATTTTCCAAAATCTGAAACTTTCTGAGCACCAACATGACACCCCAAGTCACCTGACCTCATGGAACAGGTCATAGTCAAACACGGGCCCATGCATGTATGGTAGTGCATGCCTCAAGTCCCAGAAATCTAGGAGGCTGAAATAGGAGGATCTCAATTCAAGCCCAGCTTGTGCAATTTAGTGACTTAGCAAAACCCTGTCTCAAAAATTAAAAAAATATATATAAAGAAGGGCTGGGGGCATATCTCAGTGGGAAGGCCCCATGTTCAATCCACAGTATCAGAAAACAAACAAACAAAATACAAAAAAGAGGCCTACTAAGAATATTGCATGAAATTACCTTTAGGCTACGTATATACGATATATATATGAAAAGTACATGAATTTCTGTTTAGACTTAGTTTTCAACCCCAAAATATCTCACTATGTATATGCCAATATTCCAAAATCTGGGAGGAGAGAAAAAATCCAAATTCTAAAATATTTCCAATCCCAAGCAGTTGGGCTCAGGGATCCTCAACCCCACTGACAGGTGGCAAAGTGAGGCTCTGAGAGTTTAAGTGACTTCTGCAAGGTGGCTCAGGGAGTTATTCCATCCTACAGCAGCAAGGCTCCCAGGAGCTCTGCCTGCTCCCTCCCACTAAGCCTGCAGTCCCCTCCTGCAGAAGCACGCCCCTCGGCTGCCCTCCCGTCTGTCCTCCCTCCCCAAAAATAAGACCTAGCTGGAAAATCATCAGCCTTGAAAAGTCGAGATCAAAACTGCCAGCCCCCAGCAGCCTACCTTGCCCTACCTGCCGTCTCTATTCGCTTGCTCAGTGGCTCCTCCCAAAGGCAAGTCAGGCAGGACTGGCGGAGTGCCCAGCCAGCCGAGTCATTGCTTTCTCGCACCTTGCCGCACACAATGCTCGTATGTGGTCAGAGCTTAATAAATGCATCGTGCAGAACTGCCTGGCCCTGGCTCAGGTCAGTTAGTCCTGGTTCCCGGGACAGCTCGGGATGCTGTGGCCTGTGGCTCTCCTGATTGGCTGTTTTCCCCACTACAGCACTCAGTGCTGACCTTTGCTCATGCAGGGCTGTCACGGGCGCTATCCAGCAGGCACTCGGCGCCTGGGTTCTGCACAGTCACCGAAAAGGCCTCCATCTGCTGGGCCTTCCCTGCAAGGGTACCTGGCCCTCTTCTTGTCCCTCCTGGGATCTCGTTCCCGGCTCTTGGTGGCTCTTGACTCAGCCCGGGGCTTCTCAGCCCCAAGTGCTGCTAATATTTGACACCAGACAGCGTTTTGTTGTGGGGATTTCCGTGCACAATAGGTGTCCAGCAGCATCAGTGCCCCCACCCACTAGATGCCAGTAGCATCTGTCCCACAGGGGCAACAACCAAGAGTCTCCACTGCCGAATGTCCGAGGGCAAGGAGTGCAAAATTGCCCCCTTGTTAAGAACTACTTACAGCGGAGCTTCCCGCAGGATGGCCAGGGTGAGAGGCTGCAGTTCTAGCATAGGGCGGCTGTGAAGGGGTCTCACATGCAGTGTCCGCCTGGGAGTGGGAAGGACAGGGGCACCCATACCCTGCTCTGGCCGCACATTGCTGGGCTGATACTGTGGTCCAGCTTCTGTCCGATCTTGAGGTCTTTTTGTTTTGGGTTTTTTTTTTTTCTCAGATAAGCCAGAAAGCTTATCTTTTATGTAACATCTTCTGATTCTTAAATATTGGCAACTAATGTGAATTGTGAGAAAAAAAAATACTGTGGGAAAAACAAAATACGTCCATGAGCCCAATGCGGCCTGCGGGCTGCCAGCTCTGCAGTCTCCGAGGCTGAGCTTGAGTCCTGGGCAATCTTGGGGGCCTGCCCAGCAGACAGGCCCTCCCACGTGGGCTGCTCCAGGCCCTTTCTGAGATCCAATGCCAAGAAGTGGCAAGGACTAAATTCCTGAGGGAGCGAGAAGATGGGAGATACCATAGGAAGGAGGTCAAAAGACCTCCTGCCCGGCTGGAGCTCTGGTATCAATTTGCTGTGTGACCTGGGACAATCACTTACCCTCTCTGGGCTTCAGGTTCTTCATATGATTGCAGGGAAAGAGGATGGAGGTTGGATGTGCATTCTCTCTGTTCCCGAGTGTAGAGCTCCACCTGGTTTGCCCAGTGCCCAGCAGGCATCCTTGTCCCTAGACTGACCTGAGAAGGGCCAAGCTTCTGGATGTCCCAGCTCAGGCATCCTATTGTTTGTTTGTTTGCTTTTGTTTTTTGAGACAGGTTCTCACAATGCAGTTCAGGCTGGCTTTGAATTCACGGCAGTCCTCCTGCCTCAGCCTTCCCAGTGCAGGTGTTACAGGTGTGCACCATCACGGCCGGCACTGGGCATCTTGCTTTGCAGCGTGCAGAGTCCAGGTGGTCCCTGGTGGACTCTTGCTCTGTGCAGTCAGGTTATTAGGTGCCTGGGGGTGGAGCCACCCATGTCACTGAAGGCCCAGATCGCGGCTTCTGCTGGTGCTGAGGACAAAGCTCTGGTGAGTGACATGGTCCCCTGCAGGAGGGGCCGCAGGACGCTCAGGTGGGCAGGCTCGCCCAGAACCTCTGAGATGGCTCCTGAGGACCGTCTCAGAGGCCTTGGTGAGGCTGAGCAGAGGGTCTGGGAGACTATGTCATGCGACCCCTAATTACACAGAGGGGGAAGTGAGACCATGGAGGGAACACACCCTGCCGTGGTTACCCTAGCAACAGGAAAAAGCAAAAGCCTCCTGGCTCCCTCTCCAGTGCTCCTTCTAATCTGCCGCATCGGTGTTCCCCAGGCACCCAGACTGGTGTGACAGAACAAAGGGATGGGCGGGCCTGGATTAGTACTGGCTTTACCTGTCACGGAGCTGTGGCGGGGACAGCCAGGTGAGTCACATAGGGGGAAACACATTCACAAGCCAGAGCTGGCACAAAGGGCCACCAGCGTGTGACCTCTCATCCCTCTCTTATCCTCAGTTTATTCAGTGTTAAAATGGGTACACACACTGACCTCCCATTCCCAGAACAGTTGAAGGGCTAAAGGAGATGGCACAGCCAGAGGGCCGTCACCCCAGCAGCCCCCAGGAAATGGTAGCAATTATCTCTACAGAGCCATGAGGTGCTTAGGCAAACTGGGAAGGGTCTGCTGCCAAGAAAGAGGCTTGTCAAGACAAACACGGGCCCTGAGCCAGGGCAGAGGCGCTTCCGGTGTGCGTCCCCAGAGGCCGCGAGCATTTGCACATTTAGCACTCTGTCCTGCCAGTCACAGTGGCCACATCTGTAATCCCAGAGACTCAGGAGGCTGAGGCAGGAGGATCATGAGGTCAGACCAACCTGGACAGTTTAAATTTAGCAAGAACTTGTATCACAATAAAAATAAAAAGAGCTGAGGATGTAGCTCAGTTGTAGAGCACTTGCTTAGCATGTGCGAGGCCCTGGTTTTGGTACCCAGCACCACAAAAAAATAAAAACTAAAAGACCCTGGCCCTGCCTTTCATTTACCAGAGGACTTGGGATCCAGCCCACCCAGCAGCCAACGGGATTCTCTTTCACCCCAAAGAACCCTGCATATGGCCCACAAGGTCTGAGAGAAACAGTCCACTCTGAAGGTGGTTTTTTTTCGTTTTGTTTTGTTTTTCTGGTACTGGGGACTGAACTCAGAGTCATCACACTGAGCTACACCCCAGCCCTTTTAAAATTTTTATTTTGAGAGGTTCTTGCTAAGTTACTAAGTTGCCCAAGCTGGGCTCCAGTCCTCCTGCCTCAGCCTCCCTGAGTGCTGGAATTACAGGCATGTGCCACGGCGCCCACGTCTTTAGAAACAGAAAGAATGCAGCTTCTTTTCCATTTAGCAAAACACATGTTTGCTTGTTTGTTTAAATAAGAAACTTGAGGGGGCAGATGCCAGTCCTGCCTACATATCCGCTCAACAAATCTGCCTCCTGAAACACGCCTAAGGACATTTAAAGGATAATTCTGGGAAAAGAGGAATGTAGAACAAATTCTAATTAGCCCCGCTGGGACCAGGGTCCGCACCGACTTCTGTCCTAAGTCAGCCAAGGCCTGTGGTTCCTTTCTGACACCCAGGGTGCAGAGCGCCTGGCTCCCTGTGGCTCGGCCCACCTGGGGCTGCCGGGGCAAAGCCAGGCCCGTTCCTCCTCCCGCAGCCCTGTGGGGGCCAGTGTGCTCTGCTGGACGGAGAGCCCAGAGTGGCCCTGGCTGCCGAGCCGGAGGGCCGGGCAGGGTCGTAATTACAGAGGAGGCAGCCAGCGTGTGTCGACGGGCTTCCCACAGCCGGGCAGGTGGCCACCTGACAGAGGCGGGCCCCTGAGCTTGGCCTCTGGCTGCAGGAAACCATCAGGGTGGAGGAAGGGGCATTATGTAACCGTGAGGCCATAGCCACTGAAAAGGCGACCTTGTCAGGCTCACGCTCTGACCTGTTCCACCCACTCAGAAGGACGCAAAGCCCAAGAGTCCTCCCACTGGGCAGGGAGGTGGCCACCCGGGAGGCCGAGGCCCCACCTCTGAGTTTGGAATCTGGGAAGCCTGGGTGGGGCCTAGAATTTGCAGTTTCTCATGCCTGGCAGGCGCGCAGCTCCTGTGGCATGTCCGGGGGAACACACTTTGAGAAGCACTGCCCTGGGACTTGCTGAAGTCAGTCTCCTTGGGCCTGGACTGGCTGTACACGCCCAGGAAAGTGTCTGAGCCTCTCTGAGTTCCCATGTTTCTCAGCCACAAAAAGGAGCAAAGTCAGCTTTGTCTCGGAACAGCTCAGCCCTGCCTCGGTGCAGGGATGCCTAATTACTGTGTGGAGCGGCACCGTGACTTTCCTATGAAAGGTCCAGGTTCTCAGCCCATCGCCCAAACTTGTTCCTAGCCACCTTGAGCTGGGTGTCTCTAGGAGATATGGGCTCTTTAAGTCTTAAAGGGGCAGGCTGGGCCAGCGTCAATGGGTCTCACGTCTCATCTGGCAAGAATCCCAAAGCTGTTCATGAACCTGGTGGACGGGAGCATCTCATTTCCCAGGGAGGGTGGACGGCAGCCCCAGTGATGAGGCACCGACGGTCCTGAGAGTATCACCGGAGTCCTGTGCATACAGCAGCGATTTCTCAGCTTAGCATCCCGCGGGCCGTGAGTGTCCTGGGCACTGGGGTCTGATGGCCTGTGGCTGCAGCACCAGGGACAGGAGCAGAGTGGGGCATACTCGGCCTTTACCAGCTGCGCTCCCCACTCCACGCAGGTCAATCCTGGCAGAGAGGCAGGTGTTCTTACCTCCACCTACAAATGGGGAAACTGAGGCCCAGGAAGGCATTCTAACTGCCGGCTTTACTCAGATATAAAGGGCAAGGGCAAAATTCCAAGCCTTGGACCCTCAGATTCACCACGACTCTCCCCGCTTCCTGTGGGGAACAGCAGAGGAAGTGAAGTCGGGAGAACAGTGGGCTGGTTCAGATAAGTAACACCTAAAGGCCCTTGTATTTTGTTTGATTTTCTGGGGTCTTGCTATGCAATTCAGTCTGGCCTTGAACTCATCATGTAGCCCAGACTGGCCTAAAACTCACTGCGCTCCTCCCGCCTCAGCCTCTCGAGTGCTGGGATTGCAGCATGCACCACAATACCTGCCTAAGGACAGTTTCTTAACATTTAACCTCGCTGTACTTAGTTTCCTCATCCATAAAGCAAGGATAGTAATAGTATTTTTATAGCTGTTCTGCAGGGTTTAAGTGGGCTAAGTGCATAAAGTGCTTTATTAATGTTACTGATGATCCTCAACAATCACGATCCTATCTCCATTCGCTGGTTAATTAAATGACATTTCAGGGAGCAGGTCCCATCAGGATGCCTGGCACAGAAGAGGACATACCCAGCAAATCAGAGCTGTAATCCCTCCTTGGAACCTGGCTGGACCTCGGCGCTCCGTGCCCCTTAAGTCGCACATAGGGAGAGGACACACAAGGCCTGAATCTTACGAGGTTAACTTCCCAGAGCCAAAACCCCAGGCTGAAGCCAGGCATAGAGACACATGCTTGTAATCCTAGCACTCAGGAGGCTGAGGCAGGAGGATGTGAATTCAAGGCCAGCCTGGACTAAAACACCAAAACCCAAAATCCCAGGTTGGAGGGTCCTGTGTGGAGTTCTGCTGGTGGCCACCGGGGGCAGCAGAGGCCCAGTCTCGCCCTGTGCCCTACTGGGGCTCCCTGAGGCCTGGCTTTGGAAGAAGGGGACTGACCGTTCCACCTCCCTGCAGCCCTAGAGTGGGAGGCAGTTCCCCCAGAGGGGACCCCCGTCCTGCACCTACTGGCCACAACATCCTGGAGAAGTCCTTTGGCCTCCTCAGCCCCAGTGTTTCCGTCTAGCACATGGGTACAGGGTGGCTTGGAGGCTTGAAGGAGCTGGAAAGCACAAGCCCTGAGGTGATGAGATGCTCAGTAAAAGTCACCTGCTGTCAGAGGCACATCTTGGCCACTCGTATGAGCCCAGCAGCCAGACTGCGTGGCCTGAGTCCAGCTGCCTCACTTACTGGCTGTGTGGTTTTGGATAAGAGACTTGACCTCTCTGTGTCTGTTTCCTCAGTTCTAAAATGGGGTGATAGCAGGATTGTCGGGAGGATTAAACGCATGTGGAAGGTTCTTAGAACGGTATCCGTAAGTGCTACGTCAATAATCGCCAGTGTCGTTATCATAAGTTGTAGCACTTTGCTGTTGCTGGTTTTTATTATGAGCAACCCGCAACCTTTTAACTTCCTGTAGAAATCTCCCTGCTTGAAGTGAACCCCCTCAGGGGCTTCGGAGAAGGGTGGGATGCAGCCTCTGAATAAGAAGGGACTTGCTGAATAAGGAAGAATTTAATTCGGGCCAGGCATAGTGGTGGGCTTGGGAGGCTAAAGCAGGAGAATCGCAAGTTCAGGCCCGCAATGTGGAATAATGAAACCTCGTCTCTCAAAATAAAAAAGATCTAATTTCTGGTCCAAGCCAGCCTGCGAGGCAGAACAGCTGTGTTCTCTGAAAGGGCTTTCATGCCCCGTTCTGCCCAAGAACAAGGCTAAGCTTCTGCCTATAGGGCAGACCCCTCAGAAGCCCCCAGAGGGGATCCAGATCCGGGCCAGGTCACCTGGAGCCCTGGGAAGACCGTCAAAGGGTGCTGCTGAGGCCATGACCACCCCACAAAAGTCTCCAGCCTCGCCAGGACAGATGGCAGAGCAGACCTCAGGTAAAATCCTGCACCCCCTAGGGCAAAGGTCTAAGCAGGTTTGGGAAAATCCTACTTTAATCCCCCATGCTGCACCTGTGTCCCAGAGTGAGTCCCACTGAAATGGCCGAGGGAAGGCCAGGAGCTCAGCATGGTCCCCGCCGGTGGCCTCAGCCACAAAGGCCAAAGCACTTGGAAATCACTCTGGAGTCCCTGGGCGTGGGCTGCAGACTGCAGATCCCTGCGGTGCTAACAGGAGTGCTTGTCTGGCTCAGGGGCAATGGGCTTGTCACCAGCCTCCTATGGGGATGTCCCTCCATCCAGATTTTGAGGTTTTGCCCTTCACCAGGCATGGTGCCAAACTCACCCTATGCCTCATCCCACAGAAACCTCGATCCAACAGGAGTTACCATGACCATTCATCCCACGGAGGGGGAAGCGGAGGCTTCCGGGGTGAAATCATTTGCTCATGAGTGTCAGAGATGGGATTTAAGTCTTGGTCTCTGCTTCCAGAACTGGGTCCCCAAACTCCAGCGCGCAGGCTCCAAGATGATCCAAGGTGATTCCTGCCTCCTGGTGTCTCCACTCTCCAGTGACACACTTCTATTGAAGAGAATAAGGAAGAGGTGACAAGATGTCACTTCCAGAATGAGGTTGTATGAAGCTGGTGGCTTCTCTCTTGGACACACAGTCACTCACTCTCTCGGAGTCCTCCCTGGGGACAAGCTGCCCTTTGTGTGGGTATATCTAACCACCAGAGAGAAACTGAAATTCTCAGCGCACACCCAGAAGGCACAGACTCTTGCCGCCTGGGTGGGGTTGGGAGGAGGGTGTCCCTGCCGGACCTTGAGCTGACAGCAACCCCGGGGTCATCTCGATTGCAGCCTGTGAGAGTCTGTGGCCAGAGGCACCCAGCTCCGCCACACCTGGATTCTTGCTCCACAGAAACTGTGAGGCAATCAGTCCTTGTCTTTTTAAGCCTGTAAGTTTTGGAGCAGTTTGTTAGGCAGCAATAGGTAAATAATACACTTCCTTTTAGTGCTAGCAACAGACACATCTACACGGCCACCAAGAGGAAGGATATAAAAAGTAATGGACAGAGCTGGAAGAGTTCCCCTCATGCTCACGAAGCCAGCCCTTCACTCTGCTTTTGCCAGTAAAAAGCACTTGATACAAAAACAGAAAGTCAGCCCTCCATGGCCACGTCCCAGTGGGGCGCTACAGTGCAGCCCAAGCCCCCAGACTCCCGGAAGTCTTGCCTGGAGTTGACAGGCATGTTCTAAAATGGTGCATCCTTCCGTGGGGTCAAAGTTTGTGCCTTGTCTTACTTAGCTTCAGGGGTCTGGAGCCAGGACAGTCACGTACTGGCCAGAAGATCGCAGTAAAGTGTCTTCTGCGAGTATTAAAAACGCAGCCAAGAGGAAAATACCTGAATAATTCTAGCGGGCTCAAATATCCAACTTCAAGCAGAGGCCAAATATAACAAGATCTCTTAATATGATGTCTCTGGGTTTTGTTCCTCAAACCAAATATACCTTGTGGTTTTCTTCTGTGATGTAAAGGAAGTTCCTCTGGGAACGAGGAGGCCACTG
Organism: Hystrix cristata; assembly: GCA_004026905.1. Classification (NCBI taxonomy): domain Eukaryota; kingdom Metazoa; phylum Chordata; class Mammalia; order Rodentia; family Hystricidae; genus Hystrix; species Hystrix cristata. Next base: position 35,058 of record PVJO010001596.1, read on the forward strand.
TAAATGGAACTTCACTGATCCTTGTGTTTTCTTTGGTGGCACCCTGTCAGTCTGAGGTCAGAGTCAGGGGGACACCATTTGGCCTCAGCAGAGGCAGAGGGGCCCCCAACCTCTGGCTGGACACCCGCTCTCTCCATCACTCACCCCACAACCCCGACTTCCCACTGTCACCTCTGCTTTTTAAACTGACTTGCCACAAGGACTGGCAGGGGACAATTCCTTGCTGCCTTTCCTGACCCCCAACCCTCCCTTCCTGCTGCCCGCAGGCCCTGGCATATATGTCCTGGAAAAAGACAGAGTGACCCAAACCCCAGCCCGGCTGTCTCGATCGGTTCCCAGCAGGTGTCCGGAAGTTACAGCCCCACTGCAGCACCAAGTACAAGGCCCCTGGCTTGTACACCAGCAAAGCATTAAGCCCAAGTGCAGAGACTGCCTGAGTGCAGGACCCATTGTGACTTCACAGCTCAAACACCCAGGAACTGGCCCTGCTGTGGAGTCCCCACTGCACCCCAGCCTGGGTCACCTTTGGGTGGAACCTGCTCATGGCAGGGGGGTGGCTGTCAACCCTGGTCTGCTGCGGGGAGAGTGAGGGCTGACAGCCACCTGGGGAGGCCAGGGCAGTCGGGGAACCCTGGCACGCTGAGACACAACACACACATACGGCCAGGGCCCAGCTTTGCTGAGTAAGGGGAAGCAGAAGTTCCCCAGGGCTGTGGCCTTGTGAAGCAGCTTGGAAGGCTGATACGTAGGTGCAAGTGTGTGCAGAGTCCTGTGAGAGTGCAGAGGGACCAGTGAGGGTAGCAGTAGCATGAGTATGGTGGCCGAAGGCTGGACAGACACTTCTAGACATGTCCACTTTGTTGATCTTCCTCTTCTTCCTTCTCCTTCTTCTTAAAGCTCATAGAGTTGTCAACATTCCCAATTTAGATTTCACATAAAAAACCATATTCCCACCAGGCATGGCGGCACACACCTGTAATCCCAGCACTTGGGAGGCTGAGGCAGGAGGATCGCCGTGAGTTCAAGGCCAGCCTGGGCTACATAGGAGTTCAGGGCCAGCCTGAACTACATAGCGAGACCCTATCTCAAAAAAACAAAAACAAAACAAAACAAAAAAACTCATATTCCCTGTAGCTACAAAAAGAAAAAGTGGAGACTATCTGGAAACACTAGGTCCACATTCCTAGTGCATGATGGCTACTGCCTCCTCTGCGAGGGCCAATTTTCTCTTATTTGCCACAGTCCCTACCACTCCCTAACACCCCTGATACCGAATCCAAGTAACCAGTGTTACATACTCATCCTTGGGCTGCCTTTTGCCTCATCCAGAGTTAAGGGGAGAGGGCGTGTGTCTACCAAGAGTGGGGAAATAAAAGGCCAAGCAAGAATTCCACACATGTCAAGAAACAAGGGGAAAATGTGGCTGTCTGTGGAAGTGAGAAGTCATCCTAAGTGTTTAATATGCACAAGGTGAGAAGGTCAAAGGAATGCCCTCATGAGACGCAGCACAGCAGCATCTGCACAACTCACCTCAGTCGCTCCTGTCCCTGGGTGGGTCCCCAAAGGCATCTCAGACAGACTCCAGGACCAGATGTCTCTGGGATCCAGGGTCTGGCGAGGATGGTCCCTGCCTCTCCAGCCTGCAGGCTGATCTTTCTCTTGCTTGATTCTGCCTCCCACCCCAGGAAAGGCAGAGGACTCCAGGGTTCCCAGACCACCTGTCGCCAGGTGTGCGGTCAGTTTACTTCCTCCGGGCAGGCAAGGGTATTTCACCCGTGGGTCTTTTTCTTCCACAGCAGGGTGCCCTCAGCATGTGTCAGGCCTGTGTGCCCTCCACCGTGGGTGCTCAGGGCTCCCAGCCAGGCAGGCAGAGGGGTCGAGCCTCCCAGCCCCTGGGAAGGTGAGGCGGATGCAGGGGTGGAAACTGGGAGACCATGATGCTGGTGGGAAAGTAATTTGGTTCCCGCAGCTTGTCACAAGCCATGTGCCAGCAAACCAGAGATTGCTACAGCACAGGCCTGGGCGGGCGGGCGCCTCTGGTTCCAGCAGGAGGCCTGAACGGGGTGGGGTGCAGAGGAGACACCAGGAACTCACTGAGCGTGTGTGACTCTTGCCCTGCTCCCCTGTGTCTACAAGAGGGGGAACCAGATCTGCCTCCTGGGGCTACAGGGAGATAAGTAGTCCTGCTAAAGAGCATGGTAATCCCCAGATCAAAGGGACCGGGAGCTGCAGAGCACTTTACAGGACATTGCCAGCCACTGGAACACCCACTCCTGGGGGTGAGGAGTGCAGATCTGTAGACCTCCAAAGTGCCTTGTCCTGCCGGCCCTGACTGCCTAGTAACTGACCCCACCCCCACTACCGGTCCAGGCCCTGGCCTCCCCTGGGATCTGTTCTTCTGCACACCGCTGCCACCCTGGGGAGTTCATGTGCAGCCTTGATGATGGACAGAGTGGGAAATTACTGGTGTCCCGTTTTACAGATGGGGAAGCTGAGGCTCGGGAAGTGAGATACCACAGGATTCCCCCACCTGATCACAGCGCCCTCGGGGTTGCAAGTGCACACAGTTTTCTAGTCACCTAAAGAATGGCAGGTCGCTGAGGGAAACGGGGCGGGGGAGGGGGAACCGTCCCAGGGCGCTGCCCTCTCCCTGCCTGCTCCTTCCGCCCTCTGCCGGCCAGCTCTACGAGCTCCAGGGCTGCCCCAGGTACCCAAAGAGCAGGCCGACTGCAGGCTGGCGTGCCTGCCAGGCATGGCCCTGCAGCCTTCCCCTGATCACACCCACTTGGGACTTTCTGAGACTTGGGCTCCAGTGCTGGCGGTCTGGACTCCGGCCGACTCCTTTGCTGACCCTGGTTCCGCGACTCAAAACCGCACTGGGAGCGCCCCGCGCGGCCGGGCCGGCAGATGGTCTGGCTCCTCCGGGGGCCGCCGAGGGGCGGGGGCGGGGCCGGGGCGGGGCGAGCGGCGGCCCCGGCTGCCCGGAAGGAGCGCGGGGAGGAGCCGCGGCCCCGGAGTCCTTCCCACGTGAGCGGGCCGCGGCCGGATTCCTCGCGTGCGGCGGCCGCGGACGGCCGGGCGCGGGGACGCACGCAGAGCCGAGTCCGGCGGGCGGGCGCCGCTGCGCCCGGATGCGGCGGCCGCCGGGGCTGTGAGCGGGGCGCCGGCCGTCGGAGCCCCCGATCGGCCGCGGCAGCGCCCCGGCACGCGGCATGCGGGCGGCCGACTCCGGCTCCTGGGAGCGCGTCCGCCAGCTCGCGGCGCAGGGCGATCCGGCGCCGTCCTGCGGGGCGGGGACCGGGCCCGCGCGCCCTCCGGGGCCCGCAGCCTGCGAGCGGTGCGCGGACGCGGCGGGGCCCGGCGATCGGCCCCGCGCCGGGGCGCCCTCGACCCCGGGGGACGGCGACTGCGGCCAGCCGGGTAGGTGCGCGGGGCCGGGCGCGCGGGGGCGCTGCGGGCCGGCGTCGGGAGCGGCTGGCGGCGAAGTTCGGGGCGCGCCGGTCGGGGGCCGGGGGAGTCGCGCGCGGCGCGGAGTTAGTTCTCCGGGGGGCTCCGGGGGCGTCTGTCGGAGTCCTGCTGCTTGGTGGCACCTTGGAGACCCGTGGGAAAGGGGCGGCCCGGCGCGAAGTTGGGGCGGCTTGGTGTGGCCGCACCTGTGCCCAGGAGAGCACCCCTCCGCCGCCGGCCCCCCGGGGTCGCCCTTGCGAGGAACCGGGTATTGCTGCGTTTCTCATCCTCTTGAACCCCGAGTGATGCAGAAGGAGACAACGCAGTGATTCGGTTGTCTATCGCTGGCCAGTTCGCCCCAAGTAGGGAAATGAGTTTTATGTTAAAATGTTCCCAGGGGGTGCACCTACCCATCCCGTTCCGGTCTCAGCCACCCCCTTCCAAGGTAGGTCATTGGCGGAATGAGGGGGGCAGGAACCCCTAGATCCGCTTGCCTCTGAGTAGGAAGTAACTAAATGGAAGCCCGAGGGCTTTTCTGAGAAGAGTCTGTCATCAATTTGAAATTTTGAATACTTTTTCCAGGAAAAACTGGGGGGGGGGATTTATTATGTATTGTAAACCCACTATGTTCCAGTAATTTTCATGCAGTTTCCTGAGAATCTTTTTTAAAAATATATTTATTTGTTTGTTTTAGAGACAGGGTCTTGCTTAAGTTGCCCGGGCTGGACTCGAAGTCCTGATCTCCTGTCTTAGCCTCACAGAGCACTGGGATTCCAGGGGCGCACCACACCCGCAGCAGTCTCCTGCAAATCTTATCAATGCTGCGGGAGTGAGGCTGTCACATCCATGTGTCTGGGGACAGAAAAGCCCTGAGGTTGAGGGACCGGCCCAGGTTCTCACAGTCTTAAGTCTTGGTGCTGGAATTGCCGATTTTGTCTGTTGCCATACAGCGCTTCGGCCCCGAAATACCACTCCCAGGTGGCAAGCTTAGCAGCCGGGAACCCAGGGCTTGTTTGTCTAAAAATTCTTTCCAGTGACAAAGAGCCAGCAGCAGGCAGGGCCGCCTGGTTCTCCAGAGGTGGAACGCTGCCTGTGCCTCCGGGTGTCCCAAAGCATTCCTCTCCAGCAGGCAGATGTTTCAATGTGTCCCACCTGCTGGCCAGTTGCACAGAGCCAGTAGTTAGACACCCAGACAGGTGGGCGTAAAGCAGCACTGTGCAAAAAGTGAGCAGAGGGGAGAGTTTGGGCAAGTCCCTTCATGTCATCGAGACTCAGTTTAACCCACTGTAGAGTGGGAGTGATAATCGGAGCACCTAAGGAGTGGATCATTCAGAAGATACTGTGTGCGAAGCCCTTGGCTTCTTCCCGCTGGGCACACTCGCTGGATCACACTGTTTCTCTTTAGATTGTGGTGCTGTCTGCCCCACCTCCATCCTCCTGGACTATGTTGTGATGACTTTTGCCCTCTCTGTGAAACGCTCTAGTGAACCGGGCTGTGTTGTGTCAATGGACGTTGTTATTATGTAAACTTGCACAGAAGATGGCTGGGTGGAGATAGCGCTGTTTACTTTGTGTCTAGATAGGCTTCTTTTCCTTATTCCTGATAGCAATACCCAAATGACATGGCGTAGCTGAGAAACGCCTGTTGCTTAGGTCTGGAGGAGGTTGTTTTCCACTAGCCAGCCCTCATGGGTGTCCCTGTAGGTGACACACTCTGGAGATGTCCTTTCCTGGTTTACAGCGCAAGGAGAAAGTTTTGAGTTTTCTCTAACCCTCCATCCTTTGGTGTCTCTCCTTGTTTTTTTGGTGCTAAGGATTGAACTGGGCCTCACACGTGCTAGGCAGGTGGGAGCTCTTGCACTTAGAACTGCAAGCCGAAATTGTTGCTGAGATGAACATTTAGTTCCCATTTCCTTCCAGAGGAGAAGCCCTTATAGAAGCCGATGGCTGGAGCAACCACTTCTGTCGTGGTGATGGCTGTCCTCGGTGCCTGGTCCACGGGGGCGAGGGATGTAAATGGTAGAGTGCTTGCTTGCCTACCTCAGTGACTGTTCCTAGAGCCACTTTGTCCCTGAACTTGGAGTTCAGGATGGAAATGGACACTTCACCGCGGGTGGCGTGGAGGCCTGGACACCGTGACATGGATTGCTCAGGTAGGGTGTCCAGAGAAGAACAGGGTGACGGGCCCCAGAATGGTGACAGACCTGGCCTCCAGGATTGCTGGGTCAGGGACCCAGTCTGCGCCTGCTTCTGCTTGGCCCTGGCATACTCCACAACCCCATTTCCCTGTTGGCAGAGCGGGAATAACTGTCTGAGGGTCGCGTTGTCCCACAGCTGCCCCCTACAAAGTGATCCTTTTGCTCATTGTGGCTTTTGAGCCGGGACAATGAATCGAGTTCTTTGATCTGTCATTGTCTGTTCATTCCGTCACATTTCTTGGGTATCTGCTCCGGAGCCAGGCGCTGTTGTAGCTGCTGGGGACATAGCAGAAACACAACTGTAGCTCTATTTCCATGGAGCTTCTCTGTGGGAGGAGAGTTCTGGTCAGCAAATGTGCCCTGGATGTGTCCCGGGTGCTCAGTGCTCAGCAGAAGGAGCCTGGAAAAGTCAGGATGGTGGGAGCGCGTGCCGTTCAGTGTTTAGATAGAAGCGTCAGAGAGGTAGGGGGAGAGAGAGAGGATGTGAATGAGGATACCATACTGTGTGAAGTGAGGCTTCTGAGTGCTGCATCCCTAAGGCAAGAGGGTAGCGCCCATCAACTAAAGAAACCAAGTCATTTTTTTAAAAGGTGGTGAGAAATTAGTATCCTTGTAGACTGCTTGCTTTATCTGTCCCTATCTGAGCGTCTGACCCAGGTTACCTTTGTAGCACTTATTATTATAGTGTTAGTATTTGTGTTCTTGCCCCTCCTCCCTACATAAAACCCACACAAGCCGGGTCACCAGGGAGTTGATGTAGCATTTGTGTCCTGCCTCCTGACACCCGAGGGCCTGTCATGGTACTAACTCAATAGATTCTACTCTTAATTAGTCCTCCCAGAAACTCTTTGCTAGTCCCATGCACAGATAAGGAAACTGGTGCAGCAAAGTCGCCTAAGGTCACACAGCCCCACATCACGTAGCCTGTGGCTGTCACAGCTAGGAATTTACTGCAGATTATAGACCTGTAGGCAGCGTTGTGTGGCTCTGAAAGAAGTAGACTTAAACTCCACATTAAGCCTCAGGGTCTCCTCTTGCCCCTTTAAATGTTTATCCTTTAAAAGAGCAATAGGTTTGTCCTTTCTTTGACATTCCTTATTTTAAGCAAAGCCAGCACTTGCTTATCTCTGAGTGTGAGCAATTTCAGCAGGATGTCTTTCTGTTTCCCTCTCTGGAAAGGACTTCTGCTAGGGTGGGGATGCCACAAAACCTCTGCATGGGGAATTAAGGATGCTGGAGGAAACTCTACCCACCAGGACGCCTGCTGGGTTTACTGTGAGCATCTCCAGGCACAGGACTGGGGGTGGGGGTGGCTCGCCTGAGTTGAACGTCCCTGTTTAAATTGGTTTTCCTAGGGAGGCTTCCACCTCTGGCTGGCCATCCTGCGCCCCGAGTTCTGGCTAGTGAGACAGACTAAGCTTAAACTTCTGCCAGGGCAGGTGGCACACCGTCTGGGAACTGGGTACCATTTTGGAATCAAACACACCCTGGTTGAAATTCCACAGCTCTGCATTTCACTAGCTGTGTGTCCCCCAAGCGAGTGATGTAGGGCTCAGTTTACCTTTCTGTAACGTGTTGCACACCTAAGAGATGTTAGAGATTGGACAGGAATCTGTGTGATGATCATCCTTGGGGCCATAAGGAAGGAGGAGGTGCCAGACTTATTCACAGTCCAAGGAACTTGAAGGGTATGCGCATGCTCATGCAACATATAATATACCGATACTGATCTTCGAAGTTTGAAATACTGGGATTTGATCTGACGGATGGCTCTGAGGGACCCGTAGCTGCTTATTTGGTTTCTGAGTCACAGGGAAATCTCCATAACGGTCATTGAGCACTGCTTATGTTCTTTGTAATATTCCAAATGTATTAACTGGTTGATTTGCCAGTCATTCTGCAGAAAAGGGTTTGTTCTTTTAATCGTCTCAAGAGCCACCAAGAGCTTGGCTCGGGGCGAACAGCACCCCCGACCCTGGAGTTCGCCTCTTCCATCCATGACATGACAAGCTGATAAAAATGGAAAATCAAGGGACTCGTGTGCAGACAGGCTTTAGCCCAGGCAGATAAGCACACCCAACACATCATTAAAGCTGGCCAGAGCAGTCGCCTCGGGAATCCTGTGTTTGCTGTGAGTCACTAAGGGCTGTAAACACTCCAGGCAGGCCAGCCAGGGTAGCAAGGTGTGAGCGTGTGTGCACGTGTGTGTAGTTATTTAATGGATTTGCTCTCTGTAAATGTGTCCGGTGCCACCCGTGCCGGATGAGTGCCTATCAGGAAGGGGAAAACCCAGGCTCACCTCTGATTCCCAGGGGCCGCCCTGTCTGCGCCCCCTGCGCCAGCCTCCATGAAGACTGGGACTTCCAGCTTTCTCTTGTCTGCTGCTTAGATGCCTTCAGGAGAGACCAAGTAGAGGATGCTGCTTGCAGCCATTCCTTGAAGCTCTCACCCAAAGGCGACGGCCCATTGGGTTCTGCGGCCGCCCCAGATGTGGAAGAAATCCCCAGCCAGAAGAGTGCGACAGGTAGGTGAGGCCCACCTGAGGTCCCATCCCTGAGCTGGGGGGATGGGACGTGCCACTGAGCCCTGGCTAAGGAGGAGGAGCTGGTGGGTACAACATGGTGGCAGTCCTAGGTCTGCTTGCTGGGTTTTTGGGGACTGGACCGGGGAACACCCACCACCTGGCACCTGGCAGTTAGTTCACCTGCAGGTGCCCGGTCTTTTGTTGGTGCTGGGATTTGGAAGGTGACGCAGGCTCCTAACTAGTTTGAGATGTAACTTTATCGCAGGCATTGAGTGTTGGGTACCTTTTAATTGTGCAGAAGCTTTAGAAAGCTCTCCCTGGGGGCTCAGAGAGGAGGTGAGACAACAGCTGCAGTTGCTTGCCCGCCTGGTTCCCACCCTCACCTGCACAGCTTTACCAGGGAGCCCCAACTTTGAAGTCCTGTGTGCCCAGGCAGGGAAGAGTGTGTATTTTAGTTCAGGCAAGCCCTGTTCGTGATGTAGAATCATTTAGCAGGGGCCAGGCTGGAGCCAGGAAGCACTCTGTGCCCTACATTCTTGTGGGTCCCTTGTTCCTGTGGACGGCTGGGCTTCTCCCCACCTTGTAGCTGAAACCGCTGAGGCTTAAAGAGGTGGCACAGGTAGCAGTAAGTGGTTGTTCCCGGCCGCCTTCCCGGGACTGGTTTTTGTGTGTGTGGGTGTGTGGTTTTTGGTTTTGGTTTTGGTTTTGGTTTTGGGCCTTTGCGGGAGGAGGGCAGTACTAAGTGAACCCAGGGCCACACGACATGGAACTACATCCTCAGCCCTTTTTATTTTTTATTTTGAAACAGGGCCTCTTGCACAATTGCTTAGGCTGAGTGTCTTGACAGTACTGGGAGATTTCCCTGACCCCCTCTACCCCACTCCGGGGTGTAGTTTGGGCATCGCAGAAATGTGGGATGCTTGCTAATATGCAGATTGTCAGGTTCTGTCTGTACCATTACCAGGAACGGTACCGATAACGGATGCCCTGGGTGGATTTGCTGTAGGGCTTCCGCAGACCAGGCTTTGAGAACCTCTGTCCTTCCCTTTCTGGGATCGGGTTAGTTGCAGAGGCCCATGTGCTTGGTTCCCCCTCCATCCTGGGGTAATTATCAGTGGCTCCCTGTCACTCCTGCAAGTGTCCGAGTAGACAGGAAGGAGGCGGACATCCTAGCCGGAGCTCATACCTTTCTTTCTACTGCAGTCCCTGCCAGGGCACAGGTTCTCAGCATCTAATAGGAGCGGGCGAGAGCGTGTCCTGGTCTCATGAGCCCCCAGATGGCCCGGCGGTGACAGTGGAATGCTGGGGGAGACAGGCAGCATTTCCTCCTCACCCTGAGCACCCTGAGGAGCCAGCAGCGCTGGGCGCTGCCTCGACCAAGGAGGCCAAACTGTTGTACTGTGATTCATCTTGATTCTGGGTCCCCAGAGTCACCGGTGGAGCCTGTTCTTCCAGCCTCCCCAGCCCGCCCCCACCTGCCCCGCCCCCTTGGCCCCTTCTGTGGTTGGCCCTCAAGTTCTGCAGGCCGGCCTGTTCAGTTAGTTAGTGGCTGAGCTTCCTCTTGGCAGCTCCCATCTGTGTCAGCCAAATGGAGAACTATGGGATGTACCTATGTCCTGTATCTCCCGGGGGTCCACAGCCAAAGGGTGTGAGTGGTAGGGATGGGGAGACCCTGCCCGTGGCCCTGTCCTGTGCCCTGAGTGCTGGAATCTGTACATTCCAGGGCACAGTTGATTCAGTAGGTCCAGGGTGGTGTTTGGGATCCTGCACATTTTTCATTTTTCCTTTTGTTTTCTTTCTTTTTGCAGTACTGGGATTGAACACAGGGCCTTTGCACTGAGCTGGATCCCCAGCCCTTTTTAAATTTTTATTTTGGCACAAGATCTCCCTAAGTCACTAAGCTGCGTAGGCTGGGCTCCAACTTGCAATCCTCCTGCCTCAGCCTCCCATCAGAGTGCTGGGATTACAGGTATGCACCGCTGTGTTTGGCTCCATTTGTATTTTTCTTTTTTTTTTTTTGTGCTGGGGCTCGAACTCAGGGCCTTGTGTTTGTGAGGCAAGCACTCTAACCACTGAGTTGCATTCCTAGCCCCCATTCGTATTTTTTAACCTCTTATTTTTGTTTTTGGTGCCACAGATTGAACCTTGTGCCTCGCATGTGCCAATTATTTGCTGTAGTACCGGGCTGTACCACTGGTCCCTTTGAATCTTTTAAGATTGTGGTGAGCCTGGCCTGCAGAGCTGCCCTCTTCCGCCAGGAGGACCGAGTCCAGATGGGGAGCCATGGGACTTCCAGTGTCACTAGCATAATCTCAGAACTGAGTCTTAAATTCTGCAATAAAAAGCCACACGTGGCTGGTAGCCACTGAGTCAGGGCATGATGATTGTAAGTGTCCCTGTGTCCTGTCCCAGCTCGTAAAGCCCTGAAGTGTTTGTTTTGCCCTTGTGGTCTCCTAAGGCCACATGGCCCCTGGACCCAGCCTGGGCAATCAAAATTATCTAGAAATGGGCCTGAGGATTTGCATTTTGAACAAGCTGCCCACACCCCTGGATGATGCTGACTACTCTGTGGAGTAAGGGCCAAGGCCTCCGGACCTTCTGTCTTTACTTCGTGGTTTTCCCGGGCTCAGTGACCGGCCTGCACCCTTCTGTCTTTGCCACCCACCTCCGTTCCCATGGCCACATGCGCTTAGCCACCTCCCGCTCCCTCAGGAGTCAGATCAGCCTTCCTGCAGCAGCTCGGCATCTCGCTGCAAAGTGCCGACTGCTCCTGCTTCGAGGCAGACAGAGTACTTGGTGTGCAGAGCTGCCTCCTTCCTGGGACTGTGGGAAAGTAGATAACACGGGTGGTTGGGGGCAAAGAAAACAGATCAACTCGCAATATCTAATACACTTCTTCCTCCTGAACTTGGATGCTTTCAAGGATGGGAAACTCACTTGCTCCCTGGTCAAGTGATTGGTTTAAATTGTTCACTTTTTATATTGAGCCAAAAACCCATCGACGCTGGCATTCACCGTTTGGTCTGTGTACTGCCATTGAGGGCCTCACACACTACATCCATTTCCTGGACATAGTAACTCCTCTGCTCTCGGAAGACAGCCACTCAGCACTAGACCCAGAAACCATCCTAGACCAGCTTTTGTTCTTCGAACTTCGTTTTTGTTTTTCGAGATAGGTTTGCACTAGTTACTCCACGCTGGCCTTGAACTCACTATGTGGCCCAGGCTGGTGTCGAACTAACAGTAGTCCTCCTGCCTCAGCCTCCTGACTGCTGAGATTACAGGCATGGACCACCACACCAGGCCAGCTACCTGTTCTTAAGGCTTCTTTCCTCCCAGCCAGACAGAGTAGTTGGTGCTGGGTGGGTGGAGGAGAGGACTTCCTGCCTTATCCGCCCAGCCTTAGATCTCTGGCCCCCTCCTTGGGGCCCTTTGTGCGGGTGGAGGCAGAGCTGTTGGAAGTAGAATCTTCTTTTGCACATCCAAGGGAAAAGTGTTGCAGGCTCTCCTGATGTTTGTTTAAGAGAACTCGGTGGGCCAGAAGTCAGGCAGCCACCCTGAGAGCAGGCTGGAGAGGCAGATGGGCAGGATCGCAGGGTGCCCTCAGGGTGGGTGGGTGGGTCAGGGCTATAGGATGAGATGCCTGTTGCTCCTCTTTTCTGTAGCCATCTGCACCCCTCTACGTCTTGCTAACAGCCCTGAGGTCAAAAGGCACCCCAAGACGGTCAGTCCTTGTGCCCCTTCTGGGGACAGAGTAGTGTCCACAGTCCAATAAACTGTACTGTACTGGCCTCTTGGCAAGAGGGTCTGGTGAACATTTGCCTGCAGCCAAGAGATGACAGAACAAGAAGAGGGACCACAGTGGAGAGAAAACAATGTATTCGCTGCCCACCAACTGAAAAACAAGATCGGATTTCCTTGCCTGGTAATGTTGGACTTGAATCAACCTCTTGCCTTCCAGGCCTAGCCAGTCTGGATTGGAGGATCTGGTTTCTTATCCCCTCCTTCCGCAAAATTCACTTTTTGCAGGTGTGCTTATAGAGAAAATGCTAATTTAGAGGGAGATTTATAGCTTTCTCCAGAGATCAGTAACAGGGAGGGCTTCCTGGTTCAATTTTCACGAGGGCTAGACGGATCTTAGCTGAGAACCCTGCCTGAGGTCTTCACTGACATCCCTGTTGCCTGCTCGCCCTGAAGAGTTTGGGCTTCGTCTTCCCAGGCGTCAGGGTGGAGAACAGCAGAGTTTGCGTGGGTTTCTTTGTGTGGTCTGCACCCGTGGGCTGTCCAGCGCTGGAGTTTGTGACCTCGCTGGCCTGGGTGGTGATCAGCCTGTAGTTCCAGGGAGACGCAGCAACACACCCACGCCTCACAGGGCTTTTTCTTGTCCCTCGTCAGATACAGTGGGAACACTTGCCCCTTAGTAGGCCGCTTACTTCTTCAGCAGTGGCCTGATGTGCCACTGCTTTACCAGCTGTAAAAGCCACGTTCACGTGTCCATCGGCGCTGCGAGGTGTTTGTGTGTATCTGCTTTGTTTTACATCCTGCACCTCGCTAGTTCTGTGAGCCCGGGAAATACATGCCCACCCTCCTTCCCCCAAACAGGATCCCAGAATCTCACGGGTGTCGGGAGAGGCCCCCGGCCCAAGGCTGTCAGACGTCCGTGGAGTGGGAGAAGGTTGTGGAGAAGTGGAAGTTCCTCCTGAGCATGAGAGTCAAACATACAGAGACAAAAACCTTTGCCTGAGGTGGAGTTGCCACATTGAGTTCCTGCCCTCATGGCCAAGCTCCCAAGCTGCAAGCCAGACACTGCAGCAGGCAGAGTGGGAACCTCCGCCCAATCCGGTGTCACTGTCCCCTGTGGGTGCGGGCTTGCGAGGAAGTGCACTTGGTCAGGAAGGTGCCCCTGGCCAGGCAGGCCAGGTCCCAGGGGCTTTGGCCTGATCTTTTGCCTCTGGGCTTGTGCCATGCCTGCTGTCACTTCTTGGGGCCCAGCAGGCCCTCCTTTGGCTTAGAGCATGGGTTAGAGCTGCCCCCGGAGCTGGAGGCCCTGAAGGATGCTGTTTAGGACAAGACATCCAGCTTGTCTGGTTTGGCCGGGGGAATTCCGCTCTGCTTCTTTGTCCTGCCCGGTGCTCTTGGGACCAGAGTGCCGGGCCGGGTCTTGCGTTCTGCTGAGCTGGCCAAGAGCTGTGTGTGGGGGAAGGGGCACAGCCAAGGTTCTTTCCATTTACATTTTTCAAATAGTTTTCTCCTGTGCTCTCCCAGGAGGCAGCCACAGCCTGGAAGCAGCATCTGACCTTTGGATTGTGGGGGGAGCCAGACAGGCAGGGGAGGCGTTTGGTGGGGATGTCAGCAACAGCCACTCTGAGGAGTGTAAGTCACATTCCAGCAGTTCACAATCCATAAACTGGGAGCCAGCAGAGAGAGCCAGGGGGATGGAGTCCTGTGCTTGGCGTTGGAATCACATGGGCTCCTTCCACGCTGGGAACCCCACCCTAGGTGTTGTACCTGTGGGCTTGGGACAGAAGATTCCAGGAGCCTCTTGGGGATCTTGGGACAGTGCTACCAGGCAGGAGCTGGTTTTAGAACCGGAAGGTAGTGGCTTCGGAGGGAGGAGTAGGACGGAAAATAACCGAACCATGTGTTTGTGTATAGTACTCTTCATGTGCCAGAATGTTCACTCATTATTTTTGTTGTTGTTTGGTTGGTTGTTTGTTGAGACGAGGTCTTGCTATATAGTTCATCCTGGCCTCGAATTCACTATGTAGACCTGACTGGCCTTGAATTTGCAGTGGTCCTCCTGCCTCAGCCTCCCGAGTGCTGAGATTATAGGTATGTGCCACCACGACGGCTGAGAATGTTCATTCATTCAAACTTCGTGACAACCCTGCAAGAAAGGTGCTCTTGCCCCCACTTTACAGATGAGGCAGCTGAGGCACCAAGAAGCAAAGTGACTCACTTAAGGTCACTCGGGTGAGTGGCAGGGACTCAAACCCAGACACCTCTCTCCAGGGCCCTGCTTCTCATCACCCACCATGCTGTGTGTCAGGGAGGTAGCCGGAATTAGATCTCACACACAGCTCTTCTTTGGGGTCACAGTCTCCGGGGGGAAGTGCTGCCCTCCTCAGACTTAGCTCCTCACTTCACCCCACTGTCTCTGCCCCAAACCCCACATTTCTCTGTCTTCACTATACAGCTGCTTCATGGCACACACTGCCCCAGTGAGATAGTATTTTCCGGTTGACTTTGTTCACTTTTCATCCTGAAGCTTGTGGCTTCCTGGTGCTGTTGGTGGCAGCCCAGTCGGTTTCCCACTTTGAAACTCTCAAGAGCCAGCACTGCCCCGGCCTCAGGAGATGGCCGGACCACTCTGGAGTCGAGGTCTCCCAGGCCTTCGGACAGACCAGAGACCTGGGAGAGCCAGCCTGCCCACGAGTCTATGTGATGGGGTGAATGGGCCACCAGGCTCAGTCCCTGCTGTACCCCAGACTTCCTGAGCCACCTGCGTCACCTCTGAGTCACCGAGCCCTTCCTTGGGCTGTGGGTTGACTGCCCTTTAAAGAGGACAATAAAACCCACCACCAGGCTGCGGTGGTAAACGTAACAGAAGTGAGAACACTTTGAAATAGAAGTTGAAAGCATTACACTCAGCTCAGCAGTGCCATCCGGGAGCGGAGCACTCTGTGCAGCAAGCGCCACCTTGGGCCAGGCAGGCTCACTGGCCTACACCTGGGGCTTCCTTTCCAGTTACATCTGTCAGGATTTGGGACTAGGGTGGCATGTTGCACACCAGCATTCTGGGAAGAAGTATTGCGGGGGACGTTGTACCAGCTGCCCAGGTGAGCACGGCCTAGGACTCTCTAGGTGTGTGCCTCAGTTTCCTCCTTGGTCAGCAGTAATGATCCCACCCTTGAGGTTGCTGGGCCACTGGGGCATTGTCTATGGGCTGCTGTGCCCAGATCCAGCTCTCTCGTCCTGGTCTTAAGTTGCTCAAGTCCCCAAGCCCTGGAGCCAGTCCCCTCACCAGGCCTGCTCTTTCTCAGCCCAAGGTAATTTTTCAATTAAGTCGATTGGCTGCAAAAGTGGGCACCCTGGAGTGTGGGAAAAAGGCCCAGGCCAGAAGGGCCCCGCTTCTCCCCCAACTGGCTTGGGGCTTGGCTTCCAGAGGGAGGATCCGATTTCACATCAGGACACCAGGATGTGATCCCGATTCCCCTCTGAAAAACCCCAGATGGCGCCTTCTGGAAGCCCGGCGGCGGGTGGCCCCTCGGCTGCCCTGCCTCCCACCCCGCCTGGCCCGCAGTGAGAAGCTCGAACCCAGCTCGTTAGTGACTTTATTGCTAAACAATTTAGAAAGGCAGCCCTGCCAGTTTTCATAAACGAAACATTTAAAGTATGCAGAGCATATTTTATTTCTTCCTGGAGCAGCTGCTCAGCCGGGCTGGAGGATAATGAGGAGTGAGTTATATGGATTTGTGGGTGCCCTGCAGCACTTGCGAGCTCCTGCCAAGGGGCAAGTGTCTGCCACAGTCTTGGAGGACTCAAGTGGCACCAGCCCCTCCTTTCCCACACCATCCATGGGGTCAGGCAGGCTCAGATGGCAGCCACAGCTGGCTGCTGTCCACGGTCCACAGAGGGTGGCGTCCTGGGAGGTGGACACTGTTAGCTCCATCCTCCTCACAAAGACAAGGCGACCTGCCAGTGTCACACAAGGTGACCTGCTCGGGAGAGAGCCAGGATCTGGACCAGGTAGCTGGTTCCAGAACTCCTGCTTGTACCTCTTGTGCAGGGGACGACATGGAGGAACACGGAGGTCACATGATGGCAGGAGTTGCCAGTTCCCTGTCACCTTTGAGAGTGAGCTCTCCACTCTGCCATTTGTTCACACCAGCCTGAACTTGGTTTAAATCCCATGGGAAGCCCCAGTGGGCTTGCTTACCTGTCTGCAGATGCAGAACTTCAGACTCGTGCCCAAGTGGGACAGCAACATCTAGTATGGCATCAGCTGGCCCTGGCCGCCCCCTTCTCTGCATAATCGTTGACGTCTGTGGGGCTTCTGCATGCTGAGGTGTAACACTGACAACTGAGATTGGCTCGGAGTCTAAGCATGTTTCTAGTGTACGGCCGCAGAACCCCCCGCCCAGTTTGGCTGTCCGCACATGGGGACAGAAATGCCAGTTCTTTCCCCCAGTCTTCTTGGGAAAGCTGTTCCTTCACCCGGAGCTGCCACAGGCAGACCGGCCCTCCAGCAAGAGGCACAGGCGGCTTCCATCCGTTTTGTGGGTTCGTTCAAGTACTGGGTGGAGAAAGAAACAGACTCAGGGTGGGAAAGCAAGCTAGGGCCAAGCCCTCCCTGCAGCTACGAGGCCTTGTTCAGGGGCTCCTCCCAGTTTACGATGAGCCTCATGCTCCGTGCATGGAAGAGCTGTGTCACCACTTGGGGGTGTGACCCGTGTTTGACCTTCTTAGGGTTCTTTGTGTGTTTGGTCATTTTTTTCTTCCTGGAGGATGGAGAGGAGAGAGGAAGGCCAGGAGTGAAGGTCATGCGTGGTAGGCTGGGGAAGGAAGTCTGCAATGCCACCCAGTGGCTGCTGTCCCCCTGTGAGTACATCCCTTCAGAGCCTGCCCTGGGGGATGGGAGAAAGTCACTGGCAGAGTCAAGGCTGGGGCACCTGGCCGTTGTATCGTCAGCAGCTGCATTCAGACTCTTTGACCTGGCATTTCGATGGGGAGAGATGCACCACATGGTATCAAGGGCTGGAACCCTGGACCTGGTTTACTTATACACATGAGCTTTGGAATCAGACTGACCTCTGAGCTGGGGTTTGGCTCTGTCCCCTGGACCTCGATGGCCAGCCCACCTGTCCCAGCCTCCATCGCTGCAAGGAGGACAGAGCACTAGCACTCCTCCACGCGATTGATGAGAGATAACAGCGGCCAAGGCTCAGTGCCAGGCACAGCGTGAGCAGCCAAACTGGGCTAGAACCCTCAGGTGGTCCCAGGCAACCGTGGGGCTCAAAGATCTTGCAGGTGAGAAAAGAGGAACACGGCTGGTTTGGGCAGAAATAGCCTGGAATTAGATTCAAGGCAGAACCTGAAAGATTTGTGCCACCTAGAGTTTCCGACAAGGTGGGGGGGACTGGTCACTACCAGAGAGAAGGCAGAATTGAGATACAGGCGGCGGTGGGTGCTGGCTGCTGTCATGGTAGCAAGATGGGCGCCCGAAGCCACATGCAGTTTGAGGCCCTCAGTGAAGAGAGCATCTGGATCCTGGTCCAGAGATGAGCTCTGATTGGACTGGTTTAGGTCATGTGCTTTCTTTTGAGCCAATCACAGTAGCCAGCGTGATTCGAGGCTCTGATTAGTCAGGCTGAGTCCCATTTCCATTCCTGAAATACCGATGCTGGTGGTGGGGGGTTCTCCAAGGAAAATGGAACTGCCATGTCAAAAAGAAGGGGGCATAGACGTCAGCTGGACAGGTGCATCTGACACCCAATCTGAGGTGATGAGAAACTTTGGACCGCAAAGGCAGGCAGGGAGCCTCAGAGGAAGTGGTGGTTCAGCTTGACAAGTGTGCCATGACTCCTTGTACCATGAGGATGTCCACGCAGCCCATCAGCCTCGCGGACTTGCCGTGACCCAGCCTTGGCTCGATGCTTCCAGTCCCCACTGATGGTTGGCAGAGGTTGCTGCTCCTCCTGCTCCCCACCTCCTACCCCAGCAAGCAGACAGGAGCAGACCCCTGCAAGCCGGGGAGTGCCCTGGCCCAGCTTTGGGATTGATCGCTCATTGCTGTGGCTGGCCATCAAGGACTCAGCCGCCCTGGTGGCGGGCAAGCGACTGCCTCTCCTGCCCCAGCCAGTTGGTGTATTGGGAGGTTCACGTGCCTCCTGGTGGTAAAGTCACCCGCCGAGGATTTGTGCCACCGTGGTCCGAGGTGACGCCAGCCTCCAGCAGACCCCACATTCTGCAGCGCCCATTCTGGGGTCCAGTTCCGCCGGGTGACGAGTGGTCTGCTTGTGGGAGATTTCAGATTCCTCAGCTTCTGGGGGGAGGAGGGCATATCTGTGCTTGTGGGCCTCCGGCAGACCCCCTTCCAGGACAGGGACCAGACCGGACACAGCTCCCCCCCATGGGAGCTTGGGCTCCTAGGCAGCCAGATGGAGAAGCTTAGCCTGGCAAGAGGGCCCCAAGGAGGGTCTGGCCGACAGGCCTGTCACAGGCCCAGCAGTCTTTGCAGCGGGGTAGGGGGAGAGGATTAAATCCCAAAGTAAAGAAAACAAAGATGTGAAATGTGAGAAAAAACTGAAGGCAGCATTACTGGGGTCCCCACAGTGCCCCCGGCCCCCTGACCTGTGGCAAGAATTATCACGGGGCCTGGGGCAGCCGGAGTGACACTATTCGGGGCAAGTGGGTGTTTTTTGAGAGGCCCCTCCTGCGTGGGGGTTGTGTATTGCTTTCTGTCACCCCCACGGCTAAGAATGACAAAGGCCCAGAGAATACAGGAGTCTGCAAGCCATAGCCCTGGTTCTCACCTGCCTGCTGCCTGGACCTGTTTCTGGCCTCAGGAGCCTGTCTCCACAGGCAGGGGGCTGGGGGGACAGGAGAGCCAGCCTGGGGGATGGAACAGCCCCTCACTTGGGGAGAGTGGAGGGCAAGGCTGGCAGAGGGAATCAAGGGCCCCATCCTGCAGGCCCAGGGTGCCCACAGAGGCAGTGTGCTTCGGTGCTGGCTCTTCTCAGACTGGAGTCCCCAGCTCTGTGTCCCCACACAGGCGAGCCACGAGTTCAGGAGCAGGCTGGCTCAGTTTCCTGGGGCAGCTGCCACGCTGCCCGGCACCATCTCAACCTGGGACCCCAGCCCCCCTCGGTGTCCGGAAAGGATGCAAACAGTGGTGCCTATCTAGAAGGTCTTCAAGGGCTCTCTGTGCAACCACGAGCCTGAGAGGGAGTGAGCGTGAGAGACATCTGGCAGCTGTCCCTGCAGGAGTGGCGAGGAGGTGACTCAGTGGTTACCGGCAGTGCTCTGCAGCCGCACCTCCCGGGTTTGACTACATGATCACTCAGTTTCTCTGTAAGATGGGGCATCTACAGGGGTTTTGTGAAGATTCAAAATGAATACACCTGTCCCGGTGTTCCTGAGGAGCCCAGAAAGTGTCACTGTTGTCCCCTGGGAGAAGGCAAGAGAACTGAGGGTGCCTTTAGTCTGCCGGCCCTGGGCAGCGAGCAATGGGCGCTCCCACGCCCTTCTTTGATTCTGTTTTCAGGACTCCCCGATGCCCAGTGTTCACATTGACACATTGGACCTGTTACTGTGTAGCCCGAGGATCCTGGGGCTCCTGTCCCGTAAGAGGCCTTCTGTCTTGTCTTGAGCCCTTGCCCCTCAAAGGGCAGCCGTGTACTCCTCGGTGTCTTTAGAACAGGCATCATGTCGGCGTACAAAGACCACTGCTTGAGCGGCATTGGCTCCGGCCCAGTAGTAGCAACTGGGCGGGCACCATCCTGGGCGGGCAGCTTCAGTCCTGCACACGGGCTTGACTTGCGCCCCAGCAGTGTCTCAAGCCTCAGGCAGGATCCCACAGCCCTGCACGGAGCCGGCGTGGGGACTCAGCAAGATGACGCCTGTCATCCAGCCGGCGGCAGCCAGGTGCTCCAGGCACCAGCTGTGGTCTCTATTGAGACCCTAGAAGGGGACAGCGGTGGGTTGTGGCATCCAGAAGTGACCTCTCTGCGGCGTGTGCCTAGCTCAGGTGACCACCCGCCATCTCCCAGATGTGCGGCACCTCCCTCTGTCACTGTCAGAGGCCAGAGGTCAGTCCGCAGTGCCGCCAAGGTCAAGGTTGGCAGCGCACGACCAAAGTGCCTTCCGCAGAGCCGGCTGGGAACGCGGGCAGGTTAGCCCTGTCTCTGGATTTGCTTTAGTGGGGGAGGGCTGTAAAAATGACTTTTTAACCGAAAATGTGAACTATTCACCGCTCTGTTTAGATTTTGTTTTCCTAGAGGTGTAATTTACACATACTAAAGCCATAGGTCTTAAGTGTGTGGTCTGGGATCGGCGCGTTTTGGCACATGTACCTTGGCTGTTTATTGAGATGTCCACCCACAATAGGCAGCTGGGGACAGTCACTCCCAGCCTGGGCTCGAAGACCTGACCTCCGCCGGGCCTCCCCACCATACTCGGTGACTCAGCCTTCACACCCTAACCCCCGGCCATGGCCTTCTGGGGTGGGGATGCCCCAGGCTCGGGGACCTGTAGTTATTGGCCACAGCCGGCCTGTGGAGCATGGCAGGGGCTGCCCCCATCATCGTAGAAATCCTGTTGAGCTACCCATGACCCCATTTGGAACCTTGGTGATTATTTCCACTTAGATGACTGCTTTGTTTAACATTTACCACAGGCGTGAGGAGAGAGACCAGCGTGGCTCCATTTTCGGCTTAAGAGGCTAGATGTCACAGGTGTGCAGGTCAGACAGCCGGGAATTGGGGGAGCCCGTCCCACGCCCCGCCGGCGCACTCCAGACCCGCCTGTCCTGCCTGTCGCTCGCCTGCCCGGAGCCCATGCTGAGCTGTGAGCTGTGTGTCACAGGGCAGGGCACAGCCCCTGTCCCGTGGACCCCAGAGCTGCAGGGACCATGGGCCTGCACTGTGGGGTGTGGGCTTGGGGGATCCTCCCACCGCGTCATCCACCAAACCAGGCCCGGCTGGGAGTGGGGCTCTGCCGGCTCAGGAGACCCTCGTGGCATCACCTCAGGCCGTGGCTCTGTCACACAAGAAGATACAGTCATGCACTGCGCAACGTTGCATTCGACCCAGTATGATGCAGCTGGACCGGCCTGGCTCTGCTCTTTATTTTTTAACAGTACCAGGGATCGAACCCAGGCCTTGCACATGCCAGGCAGGTGCTGTACCACCGAGCTACATCCCCAACCTTTTTCACTTTGAGATAGGATCTTGCTAAATTGCCTAGGCTTGGCCTGGAACTTGTGATCATCCTGCCTCAGCCTCCTGAGTCGCTGAGATTACAGGTATGCACCACCATGCCTAGCTTTGGCTCTGCTTTTTATCGTGTGACCATGGTTCAGCCATTTAATTCCCATGCTTCAAATTCCTCCTGTTTAAAGTTGGGGTGATTATTATAGGACCAACTTCTTGGGATTATTTTGAGACTGAATCTAGTGAAGATGTGTAAAAAAGAGTGTGGAACACTGTGAGCTCAGAAGTGTTAGTAAAGGTATAATTGTTAGTATAATACATAATAATTATACTATTATTGCTATTTAGACCTTGGCTTGGGGAGGCTGGGCTTATATTCCCATAACTCTGATAACCTTAGAAGTCTTGCAGATTGCCTCCTTGTTACTAGGTGGCTGCTGCTGCTCCAGCCAGTAAGTCCACTTTGCAAGATAAAAGGAGATGACAGGGCAAAGCCATTTTCTCTTGAAGGATAGTCCTCCTCAGAGACTCTTCTCTGTACTTCACTGGGCAGAACTGGGTCGCACAGGTAACCCTAACTCCAACAGAGACTGGGAAATCATGCTTTTAAAAGCAGGACTGTGCTTTGGCAGACTGAAGAAGATGGACTGCAGAAGGGCAGGGTGTTTCTCAGCCCCTGTTGCCACTAAGTGTGACCTGTCCTCTGAGCCGGCACCTGCACCCCCTTGCCCTTAAGGAAGAGGCTCCGCCCCAGCCTGCCTACTGGACCAGTTGCCCTGGGGCAGCACCATTGGTGGCTGCCAGTGATTGAGTGAGCATGGCTTGGAGAACTCTGCTGAGTCTGGGGCTTTTTTCGGCCTGCTTTTCTGCCTCTTCCTCCCCCCCCCCCCAGGGTCCTAGCATGTGGTGGTTGCCTGGTGCCGGCGGAAAGGTACACAGTCACTCTTGGCGTTTCTGTCCTTGGGCATTGGCCAGGACCGTTTCTCAGGAGACAGCAGCTCCTTCTTCTGCAGCTCCCCTCAGCGCCCCGGCTGTACCGGTGCTTAATAAACGCCTTTTCTTTTTTCTTCATCGCATGCTGTGTGGACCATGCTGACCAGGAGGACTCCGTGCAAAGTGGCTGTGATGTGTGCTGCACTGTCCCATGCTCTCCTGAACCGTTGCTATAGCCCGGCCTGTGCACTGCGGTCGTTCTTGTCTTTCACGCCCATTCCCTGTAAACAACCGCCTGTCCGCCCAGCGGCTGCCGTGGTTCACAGCACAGCCCCAGACCAGAGCCTTTCTGTTCCTGCCAGAGGGAGAAACGCACACATCAGTAGCATTTGTCTAGAGTCCCCCAGGGGCGCTGGGAGTATGAGGGCCTAGAAAGGGACAGTGATTTGTCCATCATCCCATAGCGAGGAAGTGGCTCTCAGAGACAGAAACCAAAGCCTTCCAACTTGTTTTCTTGTTTCTGAAGAATGTGGTCAAATCCCTCAGTACAGAGGGGAAGGCAAGTTGTAGATATTGCTGGCACCCACACAGCATGCAGTGTGCTGGGCACTTTTCATACCTTACACTTGTGTCTTTTGAGATGGGGGGGTCTGGTTTTGTGCTAGGCAAGCACTCTCCACTGAGCCCCACCCCCAGTCCCTACACCTGTCTTGCTTATTCCCATCGCCCCCATTTCACGGGTGAGGCTGGGGAAGGGACGTGCCCACCACAGCCCTCGGGCTGCAATCTGGGCTTAGGCCACTGTGCCTGTGGCCCTGGTGGCCCAAGACACCCAGCTGGGCAGGTGCACAGGGTGAGCGCCAGGCCTCTTGCTCTGCTTTCTGTGGAGTTGTTTTTCCAGCCTGGTCTCCTAAGGCTGCACTGCTGCAGGTGCCACACCTGTGTCCCACTGTCCCGGCTCCCACGTGATTGTTCCCCGCTTGCCGGCAGGGGCTGGGCCTCAGGGTTGGAGACACCTGCTGGGGAGTTGCTCGGAGGACAGATGCCAGGAAGGGCCCTGGCCCCCAGCTTCACCTCAGTCTTGCTCCCAGCTAGGCACAGGGGACACTGCTAGATACTGTCCCCAGCCTCCAGGGCCCCTCCTGTGAGCTGCGCCGGCATCCCCGTGGGATGGCAGTGGGGTGGCTGGAATGAAACACAAGATGCCAGTGAAATTTGAATTTCAGATAAACGTGCGTGCATTTCTGACCTAAGTATGTTCCCTGCACTGATTGGAACATATTCCTGCTAACAATGATCTTGTTTATCTGAAGTTCACCTTTCACTACGCATCTGGAGCTTGGTTGTTTGTTTTGTTTTGCTAAATCTGGCAACCTAAGTGGACAGCACTCACGAGGCACATATGACAACCGCAACCTGGAGAAATGACACAAGACACACACACACACTCTCTCTCTCTCTCTCTCTCTCTCTCTCTCTCTCTCTCTCTCTCAGGGTTGCGACGAGGCCCTGACCAGGCCTGGATCTGCCGCCTTCTTCGTAGACAGTAGTAAATAACTGTGGTCACTTCCACGGGGTGTTTTGAGGAAGCCTAGAAGTCGATCCCCTAAAACAAATTAAACAAACAAGATAAAATCTTGTCTTCTCCTTGTGTGGTAATGTAATATACATGCACACACGGTAGCAGTCACACTTGTGTGAAACAGCCTCTTGGTGACAGTTGAGTGGCAACAGAGGAACATGCTGGCAAGATGAGTGACTGGAGAGTATTGATGTAGGAGAGAAAAATTCCAAAGTCTTGAGTCCTGCTGGAGATGACAAGCCAGAGTGAGGACACCAAGCGGTGGCCAGGGCTGAGACCTTTTGTAACCTGACCTCTCTGACTGCCCTCTTGCGGTTCTGCACATATCCACAGGTACTGGTGGGTCAGGGCTCTCCGGCTTCCCAGCTCCTAGCCTTTGCTCATGCTGTTCCCTTGTCCCTTCCCTCGAGGGCAGCCTAGTGCTCCAAGGACACAGCCCAGCAGTGCGTTTTGCGGGAGTGAGCATGTTTTTGTTCATTGGGGTCTTCAAGCGAGTGAGTCTTGCAGCAGCTGTTGCCCCAGTGCGGACTGGGACCTCTGGAGTCCACCAGGCCTCATTTGGATCTGCTTTCTACTGACTTTATGACCTCCTGGCGTGGCTTAATCTCTTTGAGCCTCAGCATCATCGTCTGTAAATGGAGGCTGTGACCATACCTGACTCAGGTTTCCAGGCAGCAAGTGAAACGATGCATCTCAAGCATAACCCGGCATGCTGCCAGCCTGTGGTGACAACACCAGCGCCTGAGCCTGTGGCCGTCAGGGCCACAGCGGTGGCATCCCTGGGCGTGTGGTGGGCTGGGGGTCTCCACACATGCACACTGCAGACCGGGTGAGCCTGGGGCAGGGCGGGGACCTTGTTCCTGCACATCCATAAGCCAGGCCCTGAATGTGAAGCCGAAGCACTCGGCACTGTCCCGAAGGCAAGCTAGCGAGCAGCATCCTCTAACCATGTGCCTCTCTCCCCTAGTGCTCCTGCGCGAAGAGGTGTCCCGGCTCCAGGAGGAAGTGCACCTTCTCCGGCAGATGAAGGAGATGCTGGCCAAGGACCTGGAGGAGTCGCAGGGCGGCAGAGCCTCTGAGGTCCTCTCAGCCACTGAGCTCAGGGTGCAGCTGGCACAGAAGGAGCAGGAGCTGGCCAGAGCCAAAGAGGCCTTGCAGGGTGAGTGATGAGTCATGCTGCTCCCATCTGGGCACCCATCAAGCCCGGCCCGTCTTTGGGTGGGATCCTGCGTTTCTTGGGTTGAGTGTGGATCTGGACCGCCGTGTGTTGTCTCTCATGGCTGCACGTGGGTGCTTCCCTCCAGGAGTGGATGGCGGCAGCTGGGTCCCCATCTCCCTGCAGTCTCGGTGCCTCTCCTCATGGCGCGGTGTGCATGGGGTGGTTTCTGTGCCAGAGAAACATCCGTGTCCCATGCTGCTCTCTGGCGCCATAGTGTGGTCTCCAGGAACAGCGTGGGCCACATAGCTTGGTAAGCTTCCCTCAGGGCTGTGCGGCATCCTACCCTGGGCCTTGGGGCAGAGTTGGAAGATGAAGTGTCCAGGTGGCCTCTCAACAAGGTGGGCCATGGACCCGTGACCACCATGTGTCTGGAAATTGCTTTAGGAAAGGAGGAAGCCAATGGGCTGTGGGATCAGCCAGGTTCCATGTTGCTGCTCGGGACCCCACAGTTATAGCTCGCTCGCGCTCTCTCTGCTCACACTCTGGGGTTTGGTGACAGTCGAAGGTTGTTTGAGGAGGGCTGAGGCCATTGTCTAACCCTCCGCCTGGCACTGTGCTTGGAGAACTTAGGCATGAACCATCTGGGGAGAAAGAGCCCGTGAGGCATTGCAACTTTGCAGCCTGCTTTTCACTTACCATTTATACTGACTGCACTGAAATTTCATTTCTGATGCCAAAGCTGGTTTATTAGTTAGGTTGATATCGTGCTCTTAAGAGTCCCCAAAACTTCGGCTTGAAGAATCTGATCCTCCTTTAACCATTCCCCAGAGCACACTTGAGTGCTGGGTGTCTCTGCCCTTCTTGGTTTGTGAGGAACCCAGGACAGAACCCGGATTGAGGGCCTGAGATCGCCCTTGGCAGGAGCTTGGCTGTGGCCCTGCCTGGCTGCAGGGGGCTTGGGATGCCTGTTTCCAGCCGGCCACCGTGTCTCATGGAGGCTGCATCTCTAATGTGGGGTGCAGAGGGGAGTGAACATTGCTGGCAGTGAGTCGGCTCTGTCACAGGTTCCCTGCCCCAAGGTGTGGTCTCTGTAGCTGGCCGTGTTGGGGACATCATCATTCAGGGTGACCCCATCCTGAATCCTCAGAGCGCTTGATAAGGATTCTTCTCAGCAGTGCATGTTGCTCCCAAAGGCAGGTGGACCCTCCTCTTCTGTTGGGACTTTGTTTCCAGTGGGTCACCGAGATAGGTGTGGGCCGTGGTGACCCAGCTGACACTACGTGCTTGGGAGGTTGTTTCTCAAGTATGTGTACTTTTCCATTACGCAGCCATCCCGCATCCCAGGCAGATCCCTGAGAGGTGCCCTTCGATCCAGGTTTCGGGGGCTTCGCAACCTCTGTTCCCCTCCCGGGGTGGAGCCCAGTCTCAGGAGCCCCCCATGGGAGATGCTGCCGGCCCAGGGTGTGCAGCCAGTATCTGAGCTCTTCCTGTGGAGTCGGGACTGGTTCAGGAAGCAGCCAGACACTGTAGCCAAACCTCCTTTCCCAGAACCTCTTCCAAAGACAGACCTGCCTTCCCTGTGCCTGCTCGGGATCATAATTCCCACCCACGTCTTCTGGACCTAGGAAGAAGAGGTTTCCGGGCCCGGGCTCCTGTCCCAGCACTCCCCAGCTCCTCAGACAGTATCCCACCTCCAGCAGACTTCTACAAACTACAAACCCTAAGTTTCCAGACTTGAGTGATGGGACAGGAATGGCGGCTTCCTGGAGGAAGTGAGAACTAAACAAGGCTGTGTGTGTGAAGGTGGTAGCTTGGCTTAATGTGTGCTCCTTCCCCTTTGGCCCTCGAGGCACTACTGTGTACAATGCACCCTGTTGTGTGTTCAGGGTACGCCCAAGGCATTCTGCACGTGCCGGAAACCACAGATAGTGCGGAGATCTATACCCTGTGTGTTTCCTTATGTAAAAATACGGCAACATCTAACTTATAAATTAGGCACAGTGAGAGAGTAGCAATAATAGCCACTAATAAAACAGAACGATTATAATAACATACTGTACTAAAAGTTATTTGAAACTCATGAGCTATTTATTTCTAGAATTTTTTATATGATTTTTCAGCCTGTGTCTGACCATGTGCAGGTGAAACCGCAGAATGCAAATCTGTGGACGAAGTGCTGCCTGGAGAGCATTTCTTTCCGCCTCTGGCCCAGATGATGTCCCATTACTAATCTGTCACCTAGGGTGGCTCCTTTGTAGGAGTCACAGTATAGGCAGCAAAGACTTCTCAGTATTGGACAGGGGACAGCTCGATGCTTGTGCTAAACGCATTGTCTGTTGTTTGCGCCAATCCTGCTGGGAGCTGTTAGCCCCTGCTCGCAGACTGAGTTGCCCAAATAAGGCTCAGGAAGGTTAAGTAACTTGGCTGAGGTCACAGAGCTAATTAGGAGCAGAGACTTCTTCCACTGAACCAACACGGCTCATCTTACCTCTGGGTGTCCCTGGGAAGGAAATTGC
Organism: Hystrix cristata; assembly: GCA_004026905.1. NCBI lineage: Eukaryota > Metazoa > Chordata > Mammalia > Rodentia > Hystricidae > Hystrix > Hystrix cristata. Next base: position 62,349 of record PVJO010001596.1, read on the forward strand.
CCTGGATGCGAGAGTCAGAGGCCATCTAGCTCAGTCATGGGGATGGCAGGCTCCGGAGTCAGACGTGGACTCAAATCCCAGCTCTACCATTTTCTAGCTGTGTGACCTTTGATAAATCACTCGGCCTCCCAGAACCACGTTTGCTGAGGATAATGATGGCCGTGTGGCTTATAATTGGAGCCAATAATAGCAGCAGCTTTGTAGTCTGTGACGATTAAATGAGATATAAAGTGCTTGGCATCGTGCCCAGTGCCACCAGTGCCTGTACTTGGTGATGATCAGATGGGTGGGGCTTGACAGACCACTTAGATCTGCTTAGAGGTGTCAGTTGCCCAATTCCCGTCACGGGGGCCCGGGCCTGCAACACCCACTGAGCTCATCGCCGCTCAATGCAGAAGTGTCCCTGAAGGGCATTGAAGTGGGCGCCTCCAGCCACCCCAAGCATCCTGCCTGGAATTCTCCAAAGTCATAAATAAGATGCTTCCTCGCCAGCCACAGCACGTGGTGTGTAAATTGCAGACAGATGTGGGCAGGAGGAGGGATTTAAATGCCATAATGAGGAGAATGAGGCTAAATGCTCAGCAGAGCAGGCAGCAGATGTTGGGTGACACTTGTTAACAGCCAGCTTCCTGGTGGTGGGAAAAAGCGAAGCCCCCAAAAGCTTCCACTCTGGCAGATCCCTGCCACCCGCCCACCCTGGTCTTGGGTTTGGACGAGACCTGCGTTTTCCAGCATGCGAGAGGATTAGGAACTCAAGCAGGCACCTGAACACGGTCCATGGTGCCACCGTCAGAGCAGTGCAGAGAATGGAGTTGGGGGAAACGGGGGCTTAGACGCTTCCTTTGTTCCTGTGGGCAGGAGCGTGGACTGGAGCTCCGGTCCTGAGCTTAGAAACAAGCCCAAGGGATCAGCAGGGAGCGGCGCCCCCTCGTGTGCGACCGCAGCCCTGCTCCCTGAGGGGCCCTGTCCTGCACAGGCTGAGCCTGCAGCTGGGGGCCCTGGGGTGTGGGGTGCCTGTGTATTGCTCCAGACCTCCTCAATTTCACGGTTTGCTTGTGAATTGCGGCATCCCAGAAATCATGGCGATGAAAATTTGCCTCTTTCATCTGTTAATCTCCTAACAGCATGTTGAATGTGTTGAGCAGTTTCCCACAACAATACTCTTTGAAAACATAATTTTTAATGACTACATAATGTTCTACCAAATGGAGGTGCCATAATTTATGTAGCCATTTTCCTATTATTGGACATTGAAGTCATTTCCATGGTTTCTGTGTCTCTTTCTTTTTTGCCATTATATAACACGACCATAAAGATCCGTGCAGGTAGAACTGTTCGTGTCCTTAAAACAGCATTTCACAAACTTTTTGGTCTGAGAACCGCTTTACATGTTTCTAAAGTGGTAGTCCCCAGGGAGTTTTTGTTTCTCTGGTTTAAATCTGTTGCTACAGGCTGAGGCAGGAGGATCGCCATGAGTTCAAAGCCAGCCTCAACTACATAGCGAGACCCTGCCTCAGAAAAAACAAAAACTATTGCTACTAAGCATTCTAGAAATTAAAACTGAAAAAAAAAGTATAAATCTTTACTGATTTATTTTTGAAGTAACAGTACTAAATCCATTATAGGCCAGCATAAATACAATTATTTTTTAGTGAAAAGTAACTATATTTTCTAGAACTAGAAGATTTGAGTGAGAAGTGGCTTTTTAAAAAATATTTTTTGTGAAACTGCTTGATGTCTGGCTCAGTGCAGCCTGCCGCCTCCTCCCTGCTTTCTCGGTCTGTCGTGGTTTGCTGTTTTAGTTAAAAAATTGGGCATCACAGATATGTAGTTGGAAAACAGAGGAGTGTATTAATTGCCTTATTACATAATTGTGGGTATTCTTTTCTGATGCCGTACTGAAACTCACTCTGTGTTATTTTCTCGAAAGCTCATCTCAACGTAGACTCCAAAACCTTAGCCAGCAAAGGTTTTACATTCAAGTCCACTGATTCAAGTCCAGCATTTGCATACTGGATGGAGATGGTACCCACATAGGAGTCTTTAAACATAATACATTAATGGACATATTTCATCATGCAATATTTAAAAAGTTCCTGTGTTAACATCACCATCAATGTCACCAGAAAAATCTATAAATATAAAGAAACTTTTAAAGTCATGGTGGCAGGTCAAGTTTGCCAGAACTCAGATTTTTTTGCTCAAATGCCCCGGTTTTGTCATTGGCAACAAATAGTGCCAGTTGTTTTCCTGCAGGTAATAGGTTGGTCCTTGTAGTTCGTTCATCGGCTTCCAGACTCCAGCTTGATGGGCGAGCTGTTCTTTCAGCCATGAATGGGCTTCTGCAAGCAGCGGCTAGTTTAGCTTGGAACCCAGACACGCAAATGTTTCTCCTTGAGACAGCCGCTGTCCTTTGGTAGGCAGAGGGCTGTAAACGTACATACCATTTGATTAAGAGACAGGTAATTGGGAGATCAAGCGTGTATAAAATTAATCATTTTTACTACTTCTTCAAGCACATCCGTTTTGTTGTGTTTTTTTTTTAAAAGTGCTGAGGATTGAACCTGGTGGCTCAGGTATGCTGAGCACACCACTCAGCCGCATCTATAGCCCCATCAAAGACTCTCTGAAGCAAAATTGTGGGTTTTATAAAGTGCTGAAGATGTAATGCAAAGGGTCCTGATGCCTCCGTGAATTCTGCTGAGGTGTCAGCATTTCACCCACCGTTGCTTGTGCACCAACCATGAGCTAATACACAGGTTTTTTGTTTTTGTTTTTGTTTTTGTTTTTAAGGGCAGATAACATCATGATCTTCTTATGAGGATAATTTTCCTCACACACGCCTGAAATGACAGCTGGTGGTTTTGAGCACTTCTTCCAGGCCACACACCACAGAACTTTAACTCATTTTCTCCTACAACCACCAGAGGCTGTGAGTGTGTCAGGGTTACACACTCACAGCCAGGTGTGACCCTCCACCCTCAGGTGGTGCTGGCACAGACAGAGCGAGGCCCCGCTGCGGGGAGAGGCTGGAGCAAAGGTGAGGAGGGCAGTCTGTGTGTGCTGAGGGGCTGGCTGATGGCAGGGCTCTGGGGGCGCTGGGGGGTGATCATGGTGACCCTGGAAGCGCAGCAGCCGCAGAAACTTGAGCAGGAGGAGTCCGTGTGAGAAGTGGGTGCTCAGGTGCCCTTCTCCCTTCCCGGCCCCACCCAGCCTGCGCAGCCTCATCTCTGGCCTGGAGCACAGGGGTGTACATGTGCTTGTGTCACGTGGTCCCCAGATGGGCCTGCAGTGTCCTCTCCCGTCTGTCCCCTCCGGGTCTTTATCTCTGGACCTCTTTTTCCCCCAGTCCCCTGAAGCCCGCTCGTTCTCCGAGTCCCGTCAGTCTCCATCCGTGTCCTTCCGCTAGGAACCAGCTTCCCTGCCCAGTGGGCTCAAGGTCTGTGGTTGGCAGAAAAATGTCCCCCTCCCAACATGTCCACGTCCCAGTTCTGGAGCCTGCAGAAGCAAATCCATGTTGCCGGTCAGGTGCCCTGGAGATAAGAGGTTGGGTTACCTGGCAGGCCCAACGGCCCCCATCACAGGGGCCCTGAAAGGTGGTGGCACGCCTGTAATGCCAGCACCCTGGGAGGCTGAGGCAGGAGGATCAAAAGTTTGAGCCTAACCTGTGCAACTTAGCAAGACCCCATCTCGAAATTTTTAAAATATATTTGTTTTAAAGGGCTGAGGATGTGGCTCAGTGCAAAGGCCCTCGGTTCAATCCCCACACTGAAAAAGAAAAAAGAAAAGATAAAGGAGTCGGAGAAGGAGATGTGACAACAGGCAGCGGCCTGAGCGATTCAGCATAAGGACTCAGGCTTCCATCGTGGCTCAGAGGACAGAGGAAGAGGCCACCAGCCAAGGAGGGTGGGTGGCACCAGACGCTGGTGACAACAGGGATAGCAGTTCTCCCGGGAGCCAGAGAGGGCAACCTGTCTCTGATTTTAGCCCCTTGAGAGCCATTTTGGACTTCTGACCTGCAGAACTGCGAGATAAATAAGTTTGGATTCTTTCAGCCACTGTATTGGTGGTGATTTAGGAGGGACAGCCCGTCTTCCCTGGGCTCAGCAGGCCTCTCTGAGGACTTAGCGCATATGGAGGTCATCTGTTTCCTTGATGGTTCCCCCTAGAGAGCAAGCACCCGCGGAGGGGTGAGCCACCTGGTCACACAGCACAGACACACACGGAGTGTGAAGAAGAAACAGTGCCTGACGCTGCTCCTCTGGGAGGTGACAAAGGGGAGATGAGGCCCCTGGTGGCCTTAGGGGCATCATGAGGAGGGGACAGGAGACCAGAGCGAGCATGCTTGCGCTTTCTCTCTCTCGCTCGCTCCATGGCGTGCCCCCGCCATGTGAAGATGAACCAGGAGGGGCCTCATCAGTTGCCAGCATTATGCCCTGGGACCACCCAGCCTCCAGAGCCGGGAGCCCAGTAAACCCGTGTTCTCTCTAAAGTCCCAGCCAGTGGTTCTCTGCTATAGCAACAGAAGATGGGCAGAGACCCCGAGTTCCCTCTCTGTAGCGGAAGGAGTGAGGACCTTATCCCTGCCTAGGAGTGAGTCACCCACTCCACCAACCTCTTGGAAGGAACCAAACTCTATTATTTCATTTGCTTATTCACCAAACATTCACTGAAAACCTCCGTGTGCTGGCCCGGTTCTCCACCTGTGTTTCAGAGACATCCAGGCCTGGTGCAGAACCCAGAGACTAGCCTAGAAACTGCGACATACTCAGCGTAAATTGGTCGAATAGGGTTTTATTTTGTTTTGTTTTTAATATGGCCAACGGGGCCTGAGAATGAGCATCCATGGCACAGGCATTCCTGTTTTCAAGTGTCCTGGGTGGCAGATAGTGACCTGAGCCCCTTGGGGGTGGGCTGGGGTGGGGACCATTGTTCTTACAGTCCCTGCAGGTGGGCCTGTGTGCCCAGGCTCTGGCTGCCTCCACAAAGGTAACTAGGCCTGCAGATGGGGAGGTAGTAGGTGGTTCAAGTGCTTTTGAATAGATGATGTGTCATCCACATGGGGACGGCTGTGCCCACTTGCTGTCTTACACATCCTTGTCACTGCAGTGTGGGTTTGAAAAGCTACTTGATGTTTCCTGTTTCCTTCCCACATCCACACTCTGTTCCTTCTTTCGTTCCTTCCTTCAAAGACCTGTTCTTCTGCGCGGCTTATTGCCCTGGGCAGAATCTGCAGGTTCCTCTTCGGGGATTCATATGCATGAAGCTGCCACTGTGTTCTGGTCCGCAGAGCTGGCCGGGTGGCCCTGGGGCTGCTGCAGGGACCCGTGCAGAGCCTGCCCTCTGTCCCACAGCCTTGAGGTGCAAGACTCTTAGCTGGTCGATCTCAGAACTTGGCGCAGACTTTCAGAAAAGAACCTTTAACTCTGTAGATCCTCATACACCATCAGCTGCTTTTAAGTGGTGTTAACAGATTCCCCTTGAAGGGGTCTTAGGCCCCAGATGTGATCCAGTAGACGGGCATTGCTTCTGTTGCGGCTGCCAGCAGGCCTGTGTCTCCCTGGCTGCTTCAGTCTGCGGCTGAATTCCTAAAAAGGGTACACATGTCCTAATGTGCAAGTACTTTTTTAAATACCAGTCATCATCATTTAATTTTAGAGTAGCTTTTTATAGAAAAGTTGCAAAGGTAATATCGAGTACCTGTGTACCTGGTTTCCCCATTTAGGCTCCTTAATATCTTCAGTGACACTGCACAAATGTATTTAAAGCCATCTCTTGCATCATGTGTGCTGATGTCTCATTGGCCAAAGCAAGTCAGGTGACCAAGCCCAAGTACCACGTGGGCAGGGACTTTGCAAGGCTGGTATCAGGATCCTCTTGGCTGGAGTGATCATTTTACATAGAACCCTTTATAGAACCTGCTCTAGAATTGGGATTCTTTTAACTGACAATCCACATACTGCTGCAGACTTTACCCCTTTTGCTTTTTAGATGAAAGGCTTTTTTTTTCCCCAATTTTTGACTGACACATAGTAATTGTCCATGTTGAAGGGGTAGATTGTGATGATTTGATTCATTCTATACATTGTGTAATGAGCAAATCAGAGTAATTAGCATATCCATCACCTTAAACTTTAATCACTTCTTTTTGGTGCAGACATTCAAAGTCCTCTCTTGTAGTTATTTTTTAAATACACCAGGCATGGTCGTTAACTGCAGTCACACTGCTGGGCCATAGAACACCAGAAGTCACTCTTGCTATGGTGTTGTACCTATTGATTAACCTCTGCCACTTGTACCTGTCAATCCGCCTGCCCCTGCTCCCTGGAAGCGCCTGGTGACCACCATTCTACTCATCTATGAGTCAGCTTCTTCACATGCCACATATGAGTGAGATCAGGCTCTATTTTTGTACACAAGAGACTGATGTCCTCATTCCGCTCTGCAGTTTTTAACAGAGTCCTTGACCCTCCAAGAGTTGAAAGACCTGTGCTGTCCTCTTCCACCCGCACACCCGTCTCTCGGCTTCCTTGCTAGGCCAGGGTCCTCCCTGCAGGCTCCCCACTGAGGGCCTCCAGCTTCTGCTTCAACATGTGAGGTCCCATCCAGTTCTTAGTATGATGCAGTAAGGTTTTGATGGTGGAAATCTTTCCTTTATCCTGAGAACAACTGGAAGATTGGTTTGCTTGAAAATACACATACTACAAACATCATACTTGTTTTGGGGACATTTACCAGGCTCCTGCCATTCTTCTCTCTTGGGGGCAGGGGGAAAATTATACCCATTTGTACTTGGGATGACTGAGGTTTGAGCACATCCTGGATTGCTTTTTTTTTTTTTTTTTTGGTGCTGGGGATCGAACTCGGGGCCTTGTGCTTGCTTGCAAGGCAAGCACTCCAACTGCTGAGCTAAATCCCCAAACCCTGGATTGCTTTTGAGTAATAATCCCTGCAGCCAACACGTGGTTGGCACTGGAATGTCTCAGGCACTCTCCCGACTGCTTGCTGCATGAGCCATTGATCCTCCCAACAACCCTTGTTCAGTGGCTAGTGTTTGCTGGCCTCAGTTTCCCCAGCTACAGAATGACAATAAGAGCAATTAAAGACTTTTCCTAAAGTCTCTCGCTAGAAGACCCTGGAGCCAAGACTTGTTCCCCTGTGGGTCTGGTCTCTGTTCTTCGAAGACATTTAACAGATGCTTCTTTGGGCCTTTGGGTCCTTGGGGTCGTTGTGGCAGGAACAGGAAGGGAGCAAGCCCCGGAAGTCATCCCAGTGAATAAAGGCTGCAGAGCTGATCTTCTAGCATGTGAGCCAGGAGCCTTTCTTCCCATGTCCCCTCCAGCCCGTACCTTCCTCTCTGCCATTCAGCAAACTCACTCCCACCCCAGGTCTACAGCACAGACTGTATGTATTTTAGCGGCAAGCAAAGGCTGCTGACCTTGAACCGTGGCTCTCCCGAGAAGGGGCAGCATTGATCAGCTGATTAGAAGGGAACAGCTTGGTTTAAGGAAGGCCAGGCTCTCCAACCACCTTGTAAAAGGCCTGGCCAAGACCCCATTTCGTTTTCCTGGGATCTGTGGCCTCCATCCCTGTTGAGTCCTGCTGCCAGGCTTACCATGATGGGGACATAACCTGGCCCTGAGACTGTGGTGGGAAAATGAAAGCCACGCTGGCCCTCATCGCAGGAGGAGCGCTTGGCAGGGCCCAGGCTGGGGTCATTTCAGAGCTGGCCTTGGAGGTGGGTTGGGATCCGCTCCTACTGTGGCAACCAAGTTCAGCTGGCATGAGCTCTGGCCCCAGGTAACTGTGGACACAGGCAGCCCATGACATGTGCCCAGACCCAGAGTCTGCTCAGCAGTGCCTGATCCCACGTGAGCATGCTGCCCAGGCCACAGACGGGGACCTTTGGGCTGCCACCCTGGTGATCGTTGGTCAGGGCCCAGAGTAACACAGGTGGGCACAGGGGACCCACAACGCATGGCCTTGTGCAGCCCGAGCAAACCTTTCTGGACACCTCCCAAGGTCAGGCCCATACCAAGTACTCTGTCCATACTGCTTATCCGGATGTCGTACTCACACCAACCCCACAGTTTGTGTGAGTTAGCCAGGCTGTACCGTTGGGGAAACTGAGGCCCCAAGAGGGTCACACAGCATGGAAGTCCCAGAATTTGGACTTGAAGTCCCATGCCTGACACAGACTCCTCATCACTACACTCAAATTAGTTTTTGATCATTAGACATCTTTTTAGTGTGACTAAAATCTTACCCCAAACCCCCTCGCTCATTCAGCAGATACTGATTGAGTTCTTGCTATTTGTAGGCAGTGTGTCTGTGAGCAAGGTAGACAGATACCCTTTGCTCGTGGAGTTTCTATTCTAGAAGAGTGCATTGGTTACTATTGCTGCGTAACAAACAGCCCACAAATCTCGGTGGTGTGAAACAACCACAGTTCTTGCATCTCGTGATCTTGAGTGTCAGGGATTTGGCAGGGCTCAGCTGGATGGTTCTTAGGTTCCACATGGATCTGTGGGCCCCCATCACTATAATCTGCTGGACACTCAAGGTGTCTTGGCAAGATGGCTGGGTGTAGCAGGGACCAACAGCTGGGGCCCAAACGAGCCTCCAGCATCGTGTTCAGACTTTCTGTGAGGAAGCTCAGGGCTCCCACAGACAGGGTTCCAAGAAACTAAGGTGCAAGGCTCCTGTGACCTGGTCCCACACGGCACTTGGTGTAACTTCCACCACCTACTGTTGGTGGCGGGCCAGCCAGGCGCCACACTGTAAAAAGCACATGCTATGGGAGATACCGGGTCCATTTTTGTCAAAATAGTATCTGCTGTGGAGAGGAGGAAGAAGAGAGGCAATAATCAACACGGCAAACAGTCCATCGTATGGTATTCTGAGATCACAAACGCTGTGGAGAGACAGGCTTTTCCAGCGGGAGCCCCCACTGGAAGGAGCCCAGATGGCCATCTGCAGATGAGGGACTCAACAGACAGGCAGCATCTTTCAGTGGAATCTGCTTAGCGGTAAAGCAGCACACTTCAGATATGTGCGACAACGTGGGTAGATCGTAAAGCAATTATGCTGAATCACAGGCCCGGGAGAGAAAGAATATGGGATCACATAGTATGTTGTATACTGAAAATGCAGACTAATCTCTAGGGGTAAAAATGCCCAGCAGGAGTGTGGGTTTATCACAAAGAATAGGAGGAAGATTGGGAGGTTTGTGGTTCTGGTCACCCTCTTTTTTAAATTTTGAGATAGGATCTCGCTGAGTTACTGAGTTGCCCAGACCGGGCTCAGACTTGCAGTCCTCCTTCCTCAGTCTCCCAGAGTGCTGGAACTACAGGCATGCACCACACCTGGGTGAGGGAGCAGGCAGGAGAGCAGAGAGTCTGCAGAGCCCCGTCCCACTGAGAGGCCCGGCACGCGGCTCCCGGGCCGTGTTCCAGGAACCAGACCAGCAAGGTCTGAGCTGAACGCAGTGCAGCCTGGGCTCCAGCCCAGCTTTTAAATAGCTCCAAGCACATGGGCTGACCAGCCGCTGGGCAGAGGCTGCTCACAGCCCGAGAGCCTGGCGCGGGCGGCGGAAGGAAGAGAGGTATTTTTGGCACTAAGCTAAAAACTCGGATCGATTCAGCATAGAGTGTTCTAATTGAGCTCCAGGACAGGTATGGTCGTAAGCCAGCGGCTCTATGAATATTGTTTTTTTAGTACTGATATTTAATGCATATATAATTAGTATAGGTTTTATATATACTTGGGGAGTGTTTTTGTAGGCCGCATATTAGGGTTTAAATTTGAAGTGTCCCCCGAAGACTCAGGTATTAAAGGCTTGGTGCAGCAGGGTCCGCACGAGTGGGCTGATCATTGATGAGTTCAAGGCGGAATGGGCTGTTCGGATGTGGGGCCTGGTTGCAGGAAGGAGGTTGCTGCACCGCTGGGTGCATGGCTTTGAAGGGTCTATCTTGTCCCCAGCTCTTTCCTTACTGTCAGTCTATCTGCTTCCTGGCCACCATGACCTAAGCAGGTTTGCTCCGCCATGATGTATGTGCCTTACCAGAGTCCTGGGAATAATAGAGCTGAGCAACCAAAGACAGAAACCTCTGAAACCACGAGCCAAAAATCAGCCTTCCCTTCTTCTTCAAGTTGATTTTCTTGGGTCTTTTGTCAACGCCATGGAAAGCTGACTGACATGCCAGATATGCCATCAATGACCCAACAGCCCTAGAGCTGTTCTGCCCACTTCGCTGAGGAAATGACTGAGGCAGGAAAACAACATTGCCGGCAGGTATGCCACCCAGCTGGTGTTTGCTCGTGGAAGTGGCTGGCAGCTTTTTCAGTGATGAGTCATTTGCGAAGTGGTTCTCGGGGACAGACGGGGCATGTAAATCGGAGGTACTGGGCACAGCAGGGCAGGCAGCCGGGGTCCAGGGTCCCCAGCCATCAATTCATTGCGCCAGTTTGTTCAGGCCTCATCTGGAGAATGGAGGTCAGACTGTGTCTTACTGTGGTCGGCTTGCTCAGGAGCGTCCAGCTGGACTGAGTTGGTGAGGTTCTGGGCATAGAGGATCCACCTGAGGATTGTTGCTGATACCACATAAAGGAGAATGGGAACAGAAAATAAGGGCCGGCTGTTTCCCGGCAAAAGCTCTGTTGTGGCTGGTTCTCCTGAAGGAGATTCAGCTGTTCTTGTTGCGGAAGGAGCCCGGGGCCTCGCTGTTGTTGAGGATGGCTGCTGTTTGCTTCGGGGGAGCTCGCGTCTTCATCTCCACTGTGAGTGTCGTACCCTGGCTCCAGTATAGATCTCTTCAGCCTTTTCGTGCAGACCTAGATTTACATGAGACAGTGCCGTGGGCTCCCAGGCCTTGGTTGGATCTTTCGGGTCTCCAGTGCATAGATAGACGTTCTGCACTCTTGCTGCATTTGGCTTGTGTGTGTGAATGTTGTAATTTGTAAATGTCCTGTGTTCAATCTCCTCTCTTGCAAACCATTGACTCTAGAAAGGTAACTGATACAGAGTGAGTGTTCAGAGCGCTGTTGCTATGCCTGGCTTGTCAGTCCCCACGGGGACAAAAGCCACCCAGGGTGTATCTTGGATGCAGCAGAGCTAGGCCCAACCGGCCAAGCCCAGGACCAGCTGAAGGTGCTTCCCTTGGTCAGTCTGGCCTCCTGGCTGCCATACCGGGTGCTGTGAACCCCTCCCCCACCTGACACCCAGCACCATGCTGAATGAGCTGTAGGGCATTCAAAACCTGGACTTGCGCCTGAAGCGCACATGGGGCCTCTGGGACCGTGACTCCCCCAACTCTTGGCACTTCTAAGGCTGAGAGCACCCAGGTTGGGTCTGGAGGTATCTGTAGTTCTGCCAGTGGGATGCTCCTGTCCAGCTGCTGTGGGGTGAGCAAGGCTGGGAGCAGGGGCCACAGACGAGTCACATGCCAGGCCCTCAGGCTGGCACTGCATTGGAGCTCAGGAAATGGGTAGGAGCGGGGTGCAGGTTTACACCTCACAGGTCCGCGCCCACAGTTCTGTCCCAGATTCCGGAAGGTCTTCATGCCCGGGCAGTGTCCCTGGGCCTGACTTTTCTGGCGACATGACCTCTTGTCCTGGCACTGTCCTTGGGCTCCCCATGTTGTGGCCATCTGAACCACCTGCAGAACATGCCCCCCTGAGCAGGTGCCTCATGCGTTCCTGCCTCTGAGTCACCTGGGGAACGTGTGCTTACTTCCTTCAGCTCACAGCAGGCTGGGGTGGCCCTGGTGGCACCCAGGAGAGAGGTCAGTCAGGTGGCTCTGGCCAGGTCTGCCAAGCGAGACAGTTTCCCAGCAGGAGCTCCCAGGGGAGTGTTCTTTAGAGAACCAACCTGTAGACACAAGAAGCTGGTGCTCTGAGCAGCACTCCTGGGTATTTCTGCACCACTCTGAGCCCAGTCCTCTGCTTGCTGAGGAGCCCCGAGGGGCAGAAACACTTTCTGTTCCAGGCAGAGGCTGCCTCCCCTGGGCCTCCCCTTCCCTGCTGTGCCTGGTTCCCACTCACAGCCTCTTTCTTTCCTTGGGCGCATGCTCTGCCCAAAGGGCCTGGTCAGAGTCTTCTTTAGGTCTCCACGGCCCAGAGTGGGCCGTGAGGCTCCGCTGAATGCTGTCAATGCTGCTGGGTCCAGATGCAGAGTCTAGATTATCCAGAGCATCCAACAGCTGGATTGATGTGCCGGTGGGGAGGAGGATCATGGCGTGTGATCACAAAATGGGACTAGAATGAGAGGTTTGGTCAGCGGCCCCCCTTTGCCATTGTGGGATCTCTCATGCCCACCAGGGAAGCCCTGGGAACCTTCCTGATGCCGTGATAAACAGAAGGAAGAGGTGGAGAGAGGAGCCGCTGAACCAGAGAGCACCTCCTTGGCAACACCAGGGGAAGGAGCACGCGGGTGGGATGGACAGCACAGCGGCTCCAGGAGGATCGCCGAGGGGGAGAAACGCGTCGAACCAGCGCCTTCCCTCAGCAAGCGCGCGTGACTGCCCAGGGCTGCGTATCCAGGCAACCGGTTTCTCATCTCCATGGCCCTGGTCTCCGAGTGCAGCACCGTGTCCCTGGACATCGAATTCTCCAGGGGGTGACGCAGCAGAGTCCCAGAGGCGCCTGGGAAGCCCCTTCCCAGGGCAGGAGGGCAGAATGGCCTCAGGGGGATAGCAACTTCCCCCTGCTCAGTGGGGAGCAGGGCCCGACTCCCAACCTGGAGTGCCTGTGGGCTTCCTCACTTTTACCACATGTTCCTGGAACAGATTATTAAATGGAACCCTGGCCCATTAGCACCCCGCTGTATGTAAAACACTAGTCACCGTCCGTGTGAAGTGGGGACCTCAGATACCCATGGAACACCCACTAGGCTTCATGCACAGTAGAAAGGCGTCCTCCTTGGTACAAGACAAGGAGAAGCGCCCCCTCATATTGGGCACAGTCCTGCTGACCGCAGCCTGGTGACCAAGCGGTGGCACTTGTATGCAGCTCATCTCTGGGGGTGGGTTTGGCAAGGGAGCAGAAAGGTGTCTCCTGCTCAGTGCTGGCCGCACTAAACACAACGCACACAACACTAGCTATCTTTCAGCGTATCAGCCTCAGCTACCAGGCATTTTGGGGCAGTGCACAAGCTATGCACCTGTCCTCGGCAGCCCTGCGTGTGAATCCTGGCCATCTTTGCTGATTGTGGTTGGCAGAAGAGATAATCCTCTCTTGATTTTGTCATCATTTTTTTGCACCAAAAGGTGCAGCAGTGGTTTTTTTTTTTTTTTTAGCAAGTTCTATGCCACACCCTAAATTTACTCAGACTAGACACCCAGCCATGACCTCATGTGGCATGCCACCTAGGGCACCTTTCTTACCTGAAGAAAGTGGACAGTGAACCACCTGTGAGAAGGGACTTATCCTGGTTACCCCACCATGGTCTCATGTGGTGTTAACATTTATTGAACACCTACTGCATGCCCAGCTCTCTGCATACAGAATCCTATTGATCCTCGCGGTGGGCCTGGGAGTTGGGCCCTGTCACCATCCCGGCTTACAGTCGAGGTAGCTGAGGCACTTCTGGAAGGAGCTTGAACCAGGCACAGCTGGCAAGGGTGGCACTTTGGTTCCCAGCTCTTGGGCTAAAAACCAAACACCTGTTGAGGTTGCCCAAAGTTGTCAGAGCCTTTAAAACACAGCCTCTGGGTGGCGGAGGACAGGCCTGGGTGGGATGGGACAGGGGCTCCTTGCTTGTCCCCTCCAAGTTGGTGCTGCAGTTCCCAGCACCTGGAGATCTTGAAGGGGAGCTGTCTCTGGGGCCACCTCAGGCCTGGTGACTGACTGAGTGGCATCAGGGAGGGCTGAGGGCAGTGATGATCTTCCCACCGCCGGCATCTCCCTGTGGCTGGGAGCCCCACGTGGGGAGTCCAGGGCCGACGAAGGAAATGGGTTCCATCAGCAAGGGCAGGCAGCCCACCCAGCACCCTGGCCACGTCCCTGGCCTCCACTCAGAGCGCTCTCAAGGGCGCTCCAGCCCTTGGTCTGCAGAGCAGATAGACCAGAAAATTGCTTTTGCCCTCTGAAGGCAGCAGGGAGCCTTTTCGTTCTAGAAAGGAGCAAGGCGTGCCCCTCATGTTTCTGCAGGTGCCAGAGTTTTGGCATCATAGTCTCTGTCTGCCTGATTCTTCGAGCCCCGTGGCAGTGGGGGTCAAGGGAGGCTGCATCACTCCATCACCCCGGCTGTGGCCTCAGCTCAGCTCCCACAGGACGAGCCCTGGACTTGACCCTGGAGCTAGCGGCTTGATCCTGGCCTTGAAGTGGACTCACTAGATTGAGGCTGTGTTGAAACGCAAATGAAAACAACCCTGAGGTATGAATGCTCCCCTCTCCGGTTGGTACAGATCCTAAAGCAACCAAGGAGATGCAGCCCACGGTGAGGGGGTTCTTGCTGCAGCCACGCCCCACAGAATTGCTTCTGCATTCGCCCTTCGCCCAAGCCAATTAGCAGGGGTTTGCCCTGGGGACAGAACTTCACAAATGTGAACCAAGTGACCACCACGCTGTTCACAAGATAACTCTCACAGCTGTTAAAGAATGGGAAGCAAATCTTGAGGTTTACAAGGTAAATTTGTTGGCTATGCAATGAGTCATAATTCTGGGATTACTTTATTATGGAATAGAGTAAAGAAATAATTATATATTGGGTAGCAGGGTTCTCTGAAGGGAGAAGTCTGTATAAGGTGGAAAGGGCAAAGGGATTCGAGGTATCAAGATGCCCCCCTGGGGAAGGTACAGTACGGTTGCCTGTCAGGGTCCGTGGTGATCGCTGCTAAGGCCTCTACATGGGTACCTAGATCTGAGGATGCACGTGTCCCTTACAGCGTGGTGTAGCATTTGCCTGTAACCTGTACATGGCCCCCTGTGCTTCACATCATCTCTGCGTTCGCCGTAACACCCACTGCAGTGTCGGTGCCATGTAAGTAGTTGTCATACCATATTGTCAAGGGAATCGTGACAAGGAAGAGTCTGAGCGTGTTCAGGACAGATGCACTTTTCCCCTAATACTTCCATCTCTCGTTAAGTTGGATCTGTGGTCACAGAGTGAGTGCGCAGATAGGAAGGGGCTGTGCGTAGGATGTTGGAGTTGTAAGTCATGACTGTGGAAAAGGCTCTGTTCCCCATGAGAAGGAACCAGGGCTCCCTAGGCCAGCAGAGGACTCCAGATACAGGCAGCAAACAGGAGCCAGGTGTGACTGCAGGTGAAGAATGTCCTTTCCTGCAGCAAGGACACGTTCAAAGACATGGGCCAGAAAGACCCAGTCACTGGCGAGAAGGGGCTCCTGGGGGCGACAACAGGACAGTTGGAGGAGGAGGAGAGAAATGCGGGAGGAGAGAAATGGATGATCAAAAGAGAATGAGAGATAAGGGCTATTAAAAGGAAAGGAAAAGGTGAATGTTAATAATTATAGATGGAATGAAAGACTTCAAAAATCACCAAGAATAGACAAAGTGTCACGGTGGCCTCTTGGTAGGATGTCTTGAGGAGGCCACAGTGCTACCTGTGGATGAGATGGATTGAGCCAGCAGCTGGCCTGGACTCTTCAGAAACTTTGCTGCCGTGAAAGACCCCAGAGGCCGGGGGAACCTTCTCAATGAAGGCGGATCAGGAGTCAGCCAGGATGGTTCACTGTGACACAGGATGCTTTTTTGGATGCCGGATGGTTGGGGGGGGCAGTGCAGAGCCACCATGGAGACCGCGGCTGCTCTTGTGTGGCCTGTGTGTCCGGAGACCGTCACATCAGTGGGAAACACAGCGGTAAAACACATTAGCAGCAGCTATTGAGCCGCTCCGGTTGTCAGGATGCTCCTCGGCCTGTCTTTCCAGCCTCTGCAATTTCTCAGCTTGCTTCTGTAAAACATCACTTCCCTGAGCGGCGCCCTGCACCAGCTGAGCCCCGGGAACAGAGGCTGATCTCCTCTGTGAATAGGAAATGTGTACAGTGATACTGCTTTGCTTTATGAATATTTTAATATTAGAGCAGCTGATCCCAGGAAGTGCTGACCCGCCGTTTTTCTGGGTTGGTGCGTTTTAGGCGGTTCTGTTTCCCCGCTTGGTGCCCGCCTGGAGGGGCCGCAGAAGAGTCCCTGGGGCTCATGGTGCTGCTGGTGTGGTCTCTGCACATTGCCTGTTCCTCTTCAAGTGGGACGCAGGGACCTCAAAGGGGCAGGTAACCTGCTACTGTCTGACTCTGGTGTTACCTTAGGACAGTGGAGCTCAGCTCGGAATCTAAGCAAAGCTGCATGGAGGGAGCCCTGGCGGGTCCCCTCCCCGAGGCTGGCGCAGGGTCCCCAGGCCCCAAGCACTGGGGCTGCACACACACCCAGGTAACTAATTATCAGATCCTCCAGACACAGTGATATCAGGCTCACGGTAGCAGCCCCCCTGCTAGGTATCAGGAGCGTATTAAGTGGCTTGTTCCAGAAACGTGAGCCGTGCCTGCCGCGTGCCAGGCTGGAGCTGGTACCAAGGGTATTGGATCATGGTGAGCAGGGTAACTCTGCAGCCTGCTCCCAGCCCAGGCAGGTAGCAGGAAATCGAGGGATGAATTAGGACTAGACAGAGGAAAGATGAGATAGTGGTACAAGCTTGCCGGAAATGGGAGGTGGCTCCTCGGCTTGGGGTGGCCAGAGCAGGTCTCTCTTGGGACCTCAAACCTTTAGCCCGAGACTGATGGGAGGGAACAGGCCTGAACTGGGGAAGAGCCTGCAGGGCAGGGCAGAGGCTGAAGCCTGCAGTGAGCTTTGCTTTGTAAGGGGTGTGAGCCTGGGGAGGGGGAGTGGGGATGAGAGAAGGCCGGCGAGTCTTCTGTGGGGCTCTGCAGTCTGGGAAGGAGTTCGGGTTTTCTGATACGCATGGTAGGATGCAGGGAGGTGCCTCCGTCTAGTTTGCATTTTGAAGCAGCCCGTCCGGCCATAACATTGAGAATCGATCAGGGATGTGCAGACCAGAGAAGGACATCGCAGACCACTGGCCACTGGGGCTTTAGGCAGGGAGTGTTGGGACCAGCCAGGAGCTTTAAGAAGAGGATCTGGGCTCGGAGTGGAACGGGGGTCAGATCTGAGGCTCAGAGTAAAGACCCAAAGCCAGCTGTGAGCTTGAGGAGGCAAAGAGCAGGTGCAAAGGCCTTGAGAGGAAGAGGGAGTTGCTTCCTTCTCACAGTTGGCCTCAGGCCCCTACCCTGGTCACCGCCCCATCACGCGGTCTCTTCCCTACCCCCTGGCTTCCTCCGGGGGCCACGGACTGCTCCCTAGTCTTCTACGCACAGCAGGCCAGGGCTGAGAGAACAGGACTACAATCCCAGGCAGAGGTGGCATCCCTGCAGGCATCTCTGTTCTCCATCCCCCTGCTGGCAACTGGAGCTGCAGTCAGGCTCACGAAAGGAGTGAGAGCCAACCCGGCCTTGCCGCAGGAGTCCTGAAGGGAAGCGGTGGCTGCATTCAGACTGGCCCTCCTGGGCGCTAGATCCCCCGGCGCCCGAAGACCCGGTAAGCCCAGGTAACACTGAGCCTGCGGGACATGGTGCCTGCAGGGTGTGTGAAGGCCATCCAGCCAGCTGTGTTTATAAGGTCCCTGTCCTTATTAGCGTCTGCTTGGGTAGGGGGCTCATTCCACTGACAGCCGCCGAGCTCACAAGGCTGACGGGTGGGTCAGACGCCCGGCTCCGCCCAGCAGGGGGTTGGGCCAGACTGGGTCAGGCCATGGGGGAAGGAGGGCGCTCTGGGAAACACTGGCTGCAGGTCGTGACCCTCAGGCAGCCCTGGCCATGTGAGACCACTTCCCCGACCTTGTCTCCACCCTACACGACCTCAGCTGGTAGACATTTCACCCTTCCATCTGCTGCCCTGGCCCCCCCACCATCCACAGGTGTTCCCGAGGCCCAGGCCAAGTGCTTTCGACAAGGTGATCGTGCAGTCTTTTGGGGTTTCGCTTATTTCTGTTCCCCGTGCTCTCGGGCCGGGGACTGTCACTTATGTGCTGTCCCTGGGCGTTCTGTGTCATGGGGAATGCTCTAGTTGGGATCCTGACTGTCCCTCGAGGCTCGTATGTTGAAGGCTCTGACCCCAGCCCAGGTGCTGTTGGGAGGTGGTAGAACCGTAAGAGACACGGCCAGTGGCGGGAAGTTAAATCTTGAGGTTGTGAGGCTAGAGCTGGTGCATTCTGGGGCACGGCATCTGCAGGACCTTGGGCTGATCACTGAGCCCCCAGAGAGTCCACTTGTCCATCTGCCACGTGAGGTACTGACATCCTTCCTGGTCGGGAGGCTCTGAGGCTGCCCGAGAGCTGCCTGTGCAGGGCTGGGTGTGGTGGCCCCTCTGGGAATCTCTCCGTAAGTGTCCGCCGTCTTCCTCTTCCACCCAGGACCTCGTCCACACTGCTTGCCTCCAGACCACGTGGCAGAGCTCAGCAGGATCAAGCATGTGTGTTAGACGAGCACATTCTCTGTATTGGAGCCTAACAGGCCGCAGTTAATATTTAACTGGCAGCCATGGTAGACTGGAGGCTCACACGTGGGCTGCCGTGTTTGACACCACAACTCGGTGAGGCAGGCCTCACCACACTAGTGGCTCAAAGCCACAGAGCTTCTAGGACGCAGACCTGCCTCATTCCAATGTCTGTCACCCTCACAGTTCCGAGTGCCCCCTTCTAGGCCACTGTGGAGGCTGGTGTGTGTCCCCCGATTTCTACCCCTGGCAGGACACCTCGCCGTGGATGTCCTTCTGCAGACTCTAGAAACAGGACTAGCTCAGCCTTCCTGCCCCGCCCACCCAGTGCCCGCCCCTGCCCTGGGCTCCCCAGAGGCCTTGCCGTCATATATATTCCCAGGCCTCTCCCTCTGCCCCGACCCCGGCTTGGTGACTCACTTTTTGCCCCCTTGGTCCCTTCTTGGGTGGGTCCTGAGGCCCTGGATTTTAACATGCTGGGTATGTGGCTGTCCTCTGTGCCTCTTGGCAGCCTCGGGCAGGGATGGCGGCTTAGTCGCCCCAAATCCTCAGCCCAGCACAAGCCCTGGCTTAGAGTAGGCGCCCCAGGAATGTGGGGGAGAAAGGCATGCCAGGCAAGCTGCCAGCTACCCTGCCGGCCTCCTGCTGTGCCTCAGCTAGACCCAGGTCCCTGACTTGGGGTGGGGAGGAGCTTGTGGCGACTCCACAAGCACGAATGGGAGTTGGTGTGTGTCCTGTGCATGTCTCAGTGTCCTTTGTACGTGACTGAGGGACAGCTTTCCCTGCGGCAGGCTGCTCCCAGTCCCCAGGAGGCAGAGCTGATCTTCCCAGAGAAGCCATGCGTGAGAAGAGGCTGCTGCTGCTGCCCTACCCCATGTCCCACCGCCCCCTCCCTGCCTGCTTTGTCTCCCACCCTCTCCCCTGGGCACTGCTCACACCGTCCTCTCTTCCCTCCCTCCTTTTTCTTTTTGCAGGACTGAGGATTGAACTCGGGGCCTTTGCACTGAGCTACATCCCCAGCCCTATTTTTATTTTTAATTTTGAGACAGGGTCTCACTAACTGCTAAGTTAGCCAGGATGGGCTCAAACTTGTGATTCTCCTCTGGGAGTGCTGGGATCACAAGTGTGCACCACTCTGCCCAGCTCAGAACTCTTTTTGGTTCCTCCAGTGTCCCGAGGCCCCTGGCTGCTCCACGCTTGCCCTCAGCTCACCATGTTCTTTCCCGGCATCCTCTGCTTCCCCAGCACCCAGCTCCTCCTCGTTCCTCTCAGCCACCAGCTCGGAGAGGTCTTCCAGAACTTTCTGTCCCTGGGAGATGTGCCCCAAGCCCTCATCCCTCCAGGTAGTCTCAGTTTTGCCCTTATACTTACCCCCTCCACAGCACACATCACAAGCTCTGCCTGTTCCTATTTATTGCCCAGGTCCACAGACACTGGGTCCTTAGGAAGCCCACCTGTCACTGTGCCGGGGAAGGGACCCCAGCCCGTCCTCTGCGTCAGCCAGAGGACTCCTGGGCTAGGAGTTACAGCGGGGCTCAGGGCTGATCCAGTCCCAGGCACCCAGGGCCCGATGGGGCTCACAGAACAAAGGCATCAGGCAGCTCAGATCCAAAACCAGCTGCTGGGCGAGTTCCTTACCTTCTCTCAGCTCCGGCTTCCTGACTATACAGTGGATGTGTTACTATAGGGCACAATTCCTATTGATAATGCGAATTGAGATGTGAGGTCCTTGGAGCGTAGCACTGGACAGGCAGAATGCACAGTGAGCCACTGTCCTGCAGGAAGCTTGGTTTGGAGTGAGGCAGACAGGAAGTGGAAGTCTGGGTCTGTGGCCAGGTAGACACGGGCCTTGGTTACTCTCCAACTCTCCATCCTGGCCTGCTGGCTCCCCAGCAAGGACAGGAGCAGCCCCAAAGATGCTTCAAAGATTGGCCTGTGTGAGTTTGGGGATCATCTGCTATTTGGGGGCCAAGACTTTCTCTGCTTTTCCTCTCTGCATCAGCCCAAAGATGATGAGGAAGACAGCCAGAGGATGGGGCTGTTGGGGGGCAGTGGAGACTGAGGCATTGAGTGGCCGGAACCTTACTTCCTCTGGGTGTGGTGTTGTTCCAGCCCAGACCGCCACCTGAATTAAATCCTCACAACACCCTACTAGGGAGGCACTTCTGTCATCTACCCTTACGATGGGGAAACTGAGGCACAGAATACTGAAGAGTCTCTGACTTGGTAGAGCCTGGATTCAGATCCGGACTGTGTTATCAGCCACCTTGACATCTGGGTGAGGAACAATCACAAATATATGCTGAATTTGGTGGTTTTTTGGGTGAGAAAACACTGTGCAAAGGACCCTGGTCTTGAAGTCGGGAGGACCTGGTTGAGAAGGTGGGAATTTGAGGTGTTTTGCTATGTGACTTTAGACAAGTTACTTCACCTCTCTGGACTTTTACCTGGACAGTGGACATCATTACGCCTCCTTGGCAGGGAGGTTGTTTGGAGGATAAAGCAAGGGTAACAGGCAAAGAGCTCTCCCCCAGGGCTGCCCTTGGATGTTGATTTACTCCTTTCCTCGCTTCCTCCCACCCTGTGCCTGCAGCGCCAGGCACTGGCCCCCATCCAGAGCCTGACCTTGGCCTTGACTTCCAAGAGGACTTCGGAAATGGCTTTGGCTGCTCCGCAGAGGGAGCTGCCTTGATCCGCTCGCAGATCGGAATCTCCACGCCCCTTGCCAGGCCTTTCATGTTGTTGGTCTATTTCACAAGAGCCCCAGTGTTTGTCTGGCAGTGGTCAGTATTTTTAGAATTTACAAGTAATCCTGCACTTCGAGGAACGAGCGGTGCGTGCGGCCCCAGCTCAAGCCAGGCCTGGACGGACTGTATGTGTGCGCCAGGTCTCCCTGCTACCCTGTCGGATGCAGACACCACCCTTCCGCCCCGTCCCGCCCGGGTCGGGAACTGGCCCGTGGCAGGCTGCATTCCTGGTGCCCCAAAGATGTCCACAGCGCGGCCCTGGAATCTCTGAATGGACGAGCTTACCTGGCAGGGGGCCTCTGAGATGTGATTAAAGACTTAGAGAACTGGAGGTGTCCGGACTGTGCGTGCGCACCAGTGGAGGCTCCGATCTGGAGTGCCACTTGGATGACTGTGAAGACGGAGGGAGAGGCCAAGCCAGGGAAAGCGGGTACCCCAGGAGCTGGGGAAGGCAGGCAGCATCTCCCCAGAGCCTCCGGAAGGAGCGCAGCCCACGCACACCCACTGTTTCAGCTTTCTCATCCCTAGAACTGCAAGGTCCTAACTTTGTTGTTTTGTTGTCGTCGTCGTTGTTGTTAGCAACAGTAACAGGGATGATGAATGTGCAGAGCAATGCTCCATCCCTCCTATGGGGGTCAGCTCCTGCAGATCGCCCTAGTGAGGTCACAGGGTGTGGTGGGGAGGGGCCAGGCCAGCTGTGACAGGCCCTGCTTCAGGACCTCACCTGCACACTACCCAGCCCGGCTTGCAGTAAGCCTACAGGTATCAGCGGTGCACACTGGTCGCTTCTCCACAGAGACAGGAAGAGGGTGTTTGGCGCTGCGGCTGCGTGTTTGGAGTCACATTAGGAGCCCCAAAGCCAATGGAGGTGGCGGGGTTCTTGCAGGTCACATTCAGTGGAGTTGCTGGTGCCTCTGGGCCTTAATTTCTCCATCTGCAAAAGGGGAGAACAGAAACTCCTGTCTCTGGACCATGAAAGCACACTGGGACACTGACAGTGAGTGTGGCCCGTGGCACCACTCCACAAACAGGGTCACCGCTTGTTTGGTTAGAGGACAGGGCTCCCCAACCCCGAACTCAGACCTGCACCTTCCGCAGCAGCTGTGGGGCTCCCGGCTGCCTGAGTCACCCCTGCCAGGGGGGCAGTTCCCCCTGAGGTGAATCATCGGGCTGAAGGACATGAGCATGCTCTAGGTGGACATGGTTTCTTCCGGCCAAGGCCTGCCTGTGCTACAAAGCCGAAATGCTAAACAGCAACTGCAGGGCTGCTCCCTGTCCCAGCCCAACCCACAGCCCTTGTAGGGCTCCCAGCGGAACTGATTGGTGACATACCTGGGGCAAGGGATCCTCCATGGAGATGCAGTCAAGGGGACAGGATGCTGTGTGCCAGGAAAAGGGGACAGAGAGGCCTAGGACCAAGCGTCATGTGTTCCCTGCCCTGGCCAAGAGTTACTTGGAGCGTCCATACAGGACACAGAGCGTCATGGGGGGAGCAGGCAGGAGCATTCGGTGAGCGGTGGAGAGAAAGCTGTGCAGTCAGCCTGCTGCTGCCACCAGCCAGCGACCTGGGCCAGGATCCACCTAGTGGCATTGGCCTGTTTCTCTGGCCCCAGAGAGGACAGCATCAGGGTTAGGGCCGCGGGCTTGGGCTCAGACTGCCCGGGTTGTTAGCCCGGCGTGGCCCATTGCTATCTGAATGACCGTGGTGAGTCACTGACCTTCCCAGAACCTAAGTGTCCCCAGGCAAAAAAATCAACGTCCTTGTCATTGCCGTCGCCCTGCCAGGTACTTTCCAGAGTCCTGTAGATGGGTATTAACTCTGTTACCTAATAACGGAGGGGGTTGCTCTTTTATCCTCGGGGGTCGGGGGCGCTGGGAGGTAGGGGGGAGTGCCCGAGGCCACAGGGCTGCGCTCCGTGACGTGGTGTGTGTCCACCAGGCACCCTCTGCCTCAGGATGGTGCGGGTGCCTTTGAAGACTCCCCTCGGGGCTTTCCTGAGGTAGCATCCTGCAGGTAAAATGCAAAGTGTGATGCTTGTACCCCGTAAACTCTCCTTGCGTGCTAGCTGCCCCCTCCGGTTACTCTGATTGGCAGGGGCTCCTGGAAACCGTGGTTGGGGTGTGAGTTAAAATCCACTCGCCCTTGTGAGGGTCTGACATGCTCATTATCTTGCTTGTGGTCGAAAGTTTCAGATGTGTCACATCAAAACTTATCTATGGTGCACGTTAAATCACACAATTGCATACTTCAGTGAAACTGTTCATAAACAATAAAGCAGAAAGCAGTCAACAAAACCAAAAAAATAACTATATTCTGCCCGGTGGTTCGGCCAGATGACACCTCCTGCCATGGTGGTGGTTTGGTGTCCCCGACACTCAGGGACTAGCAGTGGGGAGGGGTCCTTTCCCATGCATGTTGCCACCTCCAGGTGTCACTGACTCTAAAATGTGTGCTTTTCGCATTTAGCAGGTCTGCAATCCGGGTGCACTCTCCCAGGTCATGTGTCAGAGTTTACTTGTCACGATGTTCCCTTGGTGACCCACAAAATACTGGTACAGCTTGCACACTCAGCTTCCCGGATCTGAAGACGGACACACGCAGGAGGCCCTGGGCCCTGTGCAAGTGCCGCTGAGTAAGGCAGAGAATGCCCCAGGGTCCCCACACATTATCCCTGCCTCAGCTCTGGCTCTTACAGCCTTAGACAAGTGACCTCAGCCCTCGGAGCACGAGTTTCCCGTCTGTGAAATGGAAGGACGATAAAGTTGGAGAACTGAGAACACAGGTCAGGGGGAGAGCACTTACCTAGCACTTGGGGGGCCGTGGGTTCCATCCCCAGCACTGCAAAACAAGCAAAAAAATTCAGGGTATGTGGAGACTCGGTAAGACTACGGGTGTCACTCTGACTCAGGGCCAGGCAGGTAGCAGGTGTTTAGCAATTTTGCTCACCGTGTGCGAGGAGATGGGATAACTTCTCTTCAAGGTCAGTCTTGGGGAAGCCAAGCAAGGGGGCTCCTGAGCCCTTGCTTTGGAGGTTCAAACCCTACCTCCAGCACACATTGGTCATGTGACTTGGGCAAGTCACTTAGGTCTTGTGCCTCAGTTTCCTCATGTGTGAGATGGACATAATGATAGTGCCTGGTACCTGGGCTGTTGTGAGGAGTCTTGGGAACACACAGAGTCCTGGCCTGGGACACACCAGGTGCTGGGCACAGACCAGGTGCTCCTGTATCCGGCTTTCCTCACGGCTCTCGTTAATAATGATTATTTGTCTGAGCTGGGGATGTTTAAGTAAATAGGGCCAGATCACTCCCTTGAGGCCTCTAGCCTTGTGCAGTTGTTGGGGGTGGGGGGAGTGCAGTATGCAAGCTGAGCCCAGCCTGGGAAGGTGAGGCCCCACCGCCCACCCTCCCCCCAAACCAGGAAACTCCACACACAGACCAGCTCATGCTCTCTGTGCTTTGATAGTGGGAAAGCATCAGATAGAAATATGTTTGCAATCTGTTCTGCAGATTTAGCTTCTTCTGCAGGTTGCTGGGCCCCCAGGAGTCTGGGCTGGCACACTGCAGACCATGTGCCAGTGTCTACAGCATGGTCAAGGAGCATGTGCCGTCTGTCCCTGCTGCCACCACCCCAAGAGTCACTCTCGAGACTCGGCCCACTCTCCCTGGGCCCCATGTTGGCCAAGGCTGTGCCCCCTGCCCCATCCTGTTTGCTGAGTCTAAAGTTTAACCTGCAGTTGGCGTCGACACCTGGAAACAAGGAAGCCATTGCCTGTTCTCGTCTCCTGGCAGGGGCGGGGAGGGGGTGACATCTGAGCGCTTACAGTTTTCCTTTTTCCTGTGCTTTGCCACATGGCCAGGCCCTAGGCTGACAGCCCCACAGCTCTTGGAGTGGCTGGATGATTGAAGACAAGAACCGGTCTGAACCTCGAGCCCCAGGCCCCTGAGCTGTACCCAGAGTCGGGTCCCAATGCCAGAGGAGCTAGAGTATTGGGGTGCTCTGATCAACCCACTCCCAGTAAACAGTTTGTGGATTGCAGTAGATGCTTGCTCAGTTCTGATCGGATGGGGCTGCACAGAGCCGGAAAGGCCTGGGCAAGACCCCCAGAGAAGGATAGCATCCTTTCCCCGTCTTCTCCCTGCACACGGCATCCTGCCCCGGGGGTCAGGCACAGTCAGGTGGGCCAGCTGGCACAGAAAGACAGTGACACTTGGCCACTCCATCCCGAAGGTGCTCATCGAGCACCTGCTCTGTCCCCACTTTTGCACAAGGCACCAGGGATACAGCCCTTGACCAAATAGACAATAAACAGAAATAAGTTGGACACGTACGTCTAAGAGCTTAGGAGGAAAAATAAAGCAGGCAAGAAGGGTAGGTGGCCAGAGATTGCGATTTTAGAAACTGTCAGGAAGGATCACTGACACGAATGACAATAACAATAGCCGTGTTCACTCAGGCCTGGGCCCCGCCGGGAACAGACTCTCCCAGGACCTGTGGCGACAGTCCTGAGTTAGGATGGGCCGGCTTGGGAACGAGGCCAGGGGTGTGGAGCAGGAGCCCTGCTGTCACCATCAGTGATGTCACCCAGACACTCAGCATTGTCTGCACACTGAGTACCAGGTCCCGTAGCTGGGAAGGGGAAGGACAGCAGCACCTCCATCACCAGGAGGATTGAGTGAGTTAATACCTGCAGAAAGCTCACAGCCGCACCTGGCCCAGGCACAAGCCTGTGTGTGCCACTTTCCCACTGAGGGTGACGATCCCCTCTTAGCATTGAGAGCAACAGAGTTGGGACTTGAACCCAGAGCTGGTGCCCCGGAGGCCAGCGTGTGTTCAGGAGCTGAGCGCTTCATTTTCCAACACTCTATGAGGCACATATCGGGGTTCCAGTTTACAGGTGTAAAACAAGGTTGCTGCCACCCCAAGAGGAGATGACAGGTCCCAGGTGGGACTCAGGCAGGGCGCAAGGCGGCCATGGTGTAGAGTGATGGGAGGCGCCCTCCCTGCCCTGCCCGCTGTGCCCTGATGGCTCCACAAAGCAGGTCATTCCAGGCCACTCGGGAGGTGGCTGGGAGCACAGCGCGCTCCTGCCGCTCCTCTGCCCACTAAGGGGTCTGCTCACTGCCGCTGTGTAACTCCTGGGTTTTGATTTGCACAAGTTGAGAGCGTGGCATCCCCCCTGGGCAGCAGGTAAGGGGCCTCATGTCACTCGCCCTCAGCACAGAGGCAGGCCCCTCGGCAAGCGACCCTGGCAGCTGATGAGTCCCCCCATTCCGCATTCAGTGAAATCACTCGTACCCAGGAGGCTTCATGAGATCCTGGGCAGCCTTGGCTCTCGCCGGCCGGGTGACCGCAAACAAGCCGTTCAACCCCTCTGAGCTCCACCGGCCAGCCAGTGAGATAGGAATCTTGGTGCTCACTAGGTTGTGTGAGGCTCAGTGAGTTGTCTATCTAGGAGGAGGACTGATACACTGCCCCAGTGTGTTTGCAGAGCCCTTCGTTGTTTGTAGAGCACCTTGGAGCCGTGTCCTGTGAACCTTCCAACCATCCTGTGGAACAGGTGGGGTCAGAGGTCAGAGGTCATGTAACCCACCGAGGAGTTATATGGTTTCCAGCTCTAAGCCTAAGCTCTTTCTGCCTTGTCTCATCTGCCTTCTGAGTTCAGGGTCTGTGTGGGGCACGGATGTTACCCCGAGAGTCACCCCAAGTCCTTGATGGGGTCCACAGGCCCAGAACCTTCAGGCAGGAACAGCAGAGGCACAGTGTGACGGCCGAGATTACGGAGTGGCCACACCACCATCCCAGAGGCCCCTCCTTCATCCTCATCACTTATTGCTGTTTATTTGGGCTCTTACTAGCGCACTTCCTGTTATTCCCCTCAGACATCAGGCCGGAAATTCTTCACTTTTGCTTCCTTCAGAGGGTAGATACTTTTCTCTCTTGCAGAAGTAAATAAATCCTGTGTACCGAGTCAGCACTTTGTGACACGCCTGCAGCCCCCCTGGAGTAAGCAGCAGGCCCCACCCCAAGCCTTAGCCAGCCCTGCCAGGGGGCATCCCGGGCCCCGTCCACAGAGGAGGGAGGGAGGGTTTTACGCCAGACCAGGCTGAGCTGGGGGCTGTGCCAAGAGACTCTGCCTGTGTGCGCCAGCCCCAGGCATTCCCCCTCCCACACCCAGGGTCCTGCTGGGAAGGAGTGAGGGCAGCGCCAGGACACGGCGCTTATAGAAAACCCAGAAGGGAAGGAAGCCCGGTGGGGACGGGCAGAACCGGTCACAGCCCTGGGCGCCCTATGCTTGGGCCTCACGGAACCCTGAAGAGGTGAGGCCTGCTGTCGGTGCACAGCGTGGAGAGGAGACACGTACAGCAGGCTGCCCAGAGTGCCGTGCAGACAGGCCAGCGGAGGAGAAAGACAGCAGACCGCAGCTTTACCAAGTACCAAGTGCAGGACTGCCGGCCAGGCGCATGGGCTGCATGCTGCCCTCTCATAGTCTCTATAGAAATTGCGGTGATATGCAGAAGTCATTAGACTCGTATAATAAATCCCAAGTACCCATCACCCGGCCCGCATGCCTCACCCTCTGGCCTGTTCTGTGCCCCTGTCCACTCCCGATCCTCATTATTTCCAAGCAAATCCCACAGGGCTCGTGTCATCCACAGACTCTTTATTATACACCTGTAAAAATAAGGACTCTGTCTGAGAACCGTAACCTCCAGAGGGCCATCCACCTGAAAAAAATGATCAGGCACTGTATTGTTATCTACTTTTCCTGTTCACGCAGAAATTCGTTTCCTGCTTTGTTGGAATTGTAAGCAAACCAGTCTCCTCACAGTGTGATCTGGTGCAGTGTCTTTCTGAGCCTCATAACCTACAGGTTCCTGGCCGTTTCTTTGAAATTTTTCTTGCTGATTAATTGTGGAAGGGACCTGTAGGATTCTCAGGATCTACAGTTTGTGTGCCGCATCCCTGTGGTGTCATTCACCATGCTCCTCTGTCCTCTGGAGTTCCTCTAAGTTGCTGATTCATCTAGAGGTTTGATCTGATTCGGAGTCATGTACTGACTGGTTTTTTGCAAGAATCCGTTGGAAATGTTGGGGCTCCCTCGGGAGCCGTGTGCTGTCTGTGTGTTTGGCTTTCATGATGCTGCCAGCCCTGGAACATGAGGCTGGATCCACTTGGTCCCTAGCTGTGGAAGGCAGCACCAGGGCTAGCATCCGCGTGTAGACAGCTTCCCACCTGCTGTCTGCTTACGCTCAGCTGTGTTTCCCGTAGAAAGTGTGGGCGAAGTCTTGACTTGCTCTCCTTGGTTTGCCAGTTGTCAGAATCATGAATTTAGTGCCTCTGCTTTCCTTGATGTGTTTAAAAGCTTTAGCAGTCAGGAAACAGTTCTGGCAGTACATTTGGGAAGAATCTGCTGCTTCCAGAGCTGAGCTGTAGAGAAAACACAGGTAGCCTTAGTGGCATGTTCACCCAGGTGCCACCGTGTTAAGCAGATGTCGATGGTCCCATGTTGACAGACAGCGTACCTGCTGCTCCGTGGCTGGGGGCGGGGAGCGGGGCGCATATTCGTTCCCACCTCGGAGTTGTGGTGAGAGCGGGTATGGGGGTCAAGACCCGGAGCTCTGGGTCTGGTGGTGACCCAGCCTGAGAGCTTGGGGCACCAGCCACCGGGACGTGCAGCCCGGGGGGCGCTGGGCTGCATTTTACTAATCTTGGCTGAAATGGGTGGGGCAAGGAAGGGGCATTCTGTTCTATTTTTTTCTTTATGGTACTGAGATGGAACCCAGAGCCTTTTCACTGAGCTACATCCCCAGCCCTTTCTATTTTTTATCTTGGGACAGGTTTTTGCTAAATTGCCCAGGCTGGGCTCAAACTTTCAACCTTCCTGCCTCAGCCTCCCACAGTGCAGGGATTACAGGCATGTGCCACCCTACCCAGGAGGCAGGGCTTTCTGAAGAGCTTGCCAGGGCTTTGTCCAACCACCAGCTCTCTCTGGCTCCTCCCACCTCCACTGAAATAGTCCTATTCTCCTGCTCTTTGTTTTCTCCCTGGATTCTTAGAGATTGTAGGTGTCTTGTTTTGTGCTAGTGAGGAGTCAGGCTTTTAAAGCAGGCAATAAAGTTTGCCTGGATGAGCGAGCACACGGGTAGACTTTCCACCAGTTCCTTGCCAGCGGGGCATCCTCTGTCTTCTGAGTGCCCACACTGGGCACAGGGCTGGAGGCAGGACAGCACCTGACATCTTTAGTCCAGAAGGAGGAAGTGGTGATGGAAAGGCAAGTGGTGGCTACGGCTGGTTCAGAGCCTGCCCGCTGCCTCCTGCGTGCGCCAGATTTTCTCCTCCCTCTGACCCCTGAGCCAGCACTGGTAATGATGGCTCAAGTGTCTTCAGGCCACAGTTGTGTGTCGAGTGAAGACGAGCACGAGGAGGTGAAGGAGCAACCCCAGAGTTACCCAGCTAGCAAATGGAGAAGTGAGGACGTGAACTTGGTGATTAGATACAGAGAAAGACCTGCTTCTGCCCCATAAGGAGCTTCTGGGGTCCCACAGGACCTGTGTCCCCACACTCTGTGTTAGAACACTTGTCCCAGATGCACAGCTGTGGCCAGATTGCTGCCATCTGGAGCAAGGTGGGGGGCTGGGGCAGCTGGTGCCTCGCCTCTGGGTTGACAGACTGAGCCACACTTGGAGATGGCAGTGGCCACCTCTCTGCCTCGCCCCCCTACCTCGAAAGAAACCAGCTTCTCCCAGGAGCCAAGGAAACTGGAAGTCGCAGAGTGGGACATGCAGAGGTCCCTCTAGGCAGAATAGCCGTGAGCGGAGCAGACGCATTTGTCGCACCCCAGCCCACAGCCCGAGGCCTGGTCCTGCCGCTCCAGGCCCCAGCACCCCTCCAGCTTCCCACTGGGAGCAGCGTTGCCCAGCGTCCAGGCTGGCAGAGTCCAGCCGATCGGCTGCCAGGTCCCTCAGGTGCCTGCAGCTCGTCAGGTGCCACCCCTTGCCTAGGATGTCCCCAGCTGCAGGCCTCTGCTGCCTGTCCCTTCCGCACACTGTAGTCGCTGCCACTGCGGCCACCATCTGCTGCTCCCACACATACTTAGCCAGTACCGTCCACATGCCAGACCTAAGTGACAGTACGGAGCACGGCAGTAAGTGAATGCAAGACAGGTGGCATCGGATGGGAAGCAGGCTTTGAAAAAGAAGGAAACACAGAAGGGAAGATTGTATGGGGAGGGTGGCTGCAACACTGCAGTCTGAGAGGTGGGAAGAGCAATGACAGTGAGCGGTCTAAGGGGGGCAGGATAGCGAGCCAGGTGCTAAGCTTTGGGGTGGAATGAGGGGGATCTCAGGCCCACGGAATCGTGAGTGCAAAGGTCCTGTGGTCCCTTAGGGAAAGAGTTATTTTGGTGTTCAGAAATTCTCCACCTGCCGTCTATTTCCTCTACTTCTGTGTCGCACCCAACATGGTAGGACACTGTGGGGAACATAGGAACTTGGTGACCCCATGGCTGAGCACATGGGAAACCAGGGCTCATTTCAGGAGAAGGTTCTGTCTGGGGGAGCCACCACCCTGGACTCAGGAAGCGAGAACTGATTTGCTCTTAAGTCCAGTGGTCCCTTAGGATGGGTCCAAGTCCTTGAGGCCACCTCTGCCCGGATGCCGCGGGGCAGCCACTCCCAGGAGACCCCGGTGGGGAGGGCTCGTCCACGGGATCCAGCCCCAGCCAGTCTGAGCGCTGCTGGGCGGCCGCCTTCCTCCCGAACCCCGATCCTGCCCCCGCGAGGTGGGACGTGAGACCGTCGTTCCCACCTGCAGGTGCCCGAGAGAGGCCGGAAAGGGCATCAGCGGCATGGCCTGGCCTGGTCATGGTGGCTGCCGCTGTTTCAGTAACACTGTCGCCTTAGTGTCAGGCCCATCCCTGGATTAACCCGCCGCGCGGGCTCCTGCTGCCACCCAGGGAGGACGGTCGCTGGCTCCCGCGCAGCACTGGCGCTCGTCACTGTCCCCCGGAACTATCCGGGCACATGCTCAGGGGAGGAAGGCCATTGTGCGTACGCTGCCAGGGATTCTGCAGGAACGGCGGGGCTGTGGGACCCGGGCCAGATCCCGCCGGGCCCCTGCCCTTCACCTGCCTGACTCTCAGTGTTTTCTTGCAGTGAGCCCCCTCCCAGGGTGGGTGGAGCTTCCCTGTGGTGGAACCTCAGCTGCATGGCTTACCTGCCTGTGCCTCAGTTTCCCTGACTGTAAAATAGGAGTAATCCTAGTTACTAATAGCACCTGGTTCACAGGGTTACAACAAGTTTTGTTTTGTTTTCTAGTGTTGGGAATTGAGCCAAAGGGCTTTGCTCTGAGGTACATCCTCAGCCTTTTTTATTTTTTGTTTTGAGACAGGGTCTCTCTGAGTTGCCCAGGCTGGACTCGAACTTGCAGTCCTCCTGCCTCAGCCTCCCAGAGTGCTGGGATTACAGGCGTGAGCCGCTCACTGTTGTGCACAGTCACATTTCTTGTGACAGACTCACATCAGTCAAACTCACAAGAGCCTGATGTCTAAGCCACGATGCCAGTTACTCACTTCTCGGGGAAATGTCAATGCCTGGTGCTGTGCGTGTGCAGAGCTGTCTTCTGTGGGTTGAGAGCCAGTGGAGGCCCTCTGTGACTGTTGGTACAATTGAGCTGAAGTGACTTAGGGCTTCCATCTGTCCCCCAGGGAGCACTTGCTAGGACACACTGTCCGTGGGGCAGATCTGGGCCTGAGCGGGGTCAGGCACACCTTGCCTGGTCATCACAGTCCCTCTTCCATGTGTGCCAGGCACAAAGCTCCATCCTGGCCTCACCACCTGCCCTCTGGCCGCACCTTCCTTCACTCCCACAAGATGCTGCGCTCTTGGCTGCCCCATGGCCTTTGCATTTGCTGTTTCCCTGCCGCCAAATTTTTCCCGCTCTTGCCAAGGCTTCCCCAGACTCTGCCACCTGCTGCCGCCTGGGGATTTCTTGTCTGTTCGTAGCACTGACCTCAGCAAGTATTTAAATTGTGGCATTTAAATAATAATTAAAAATGTGTCATACAAGTCTCCCTCCCTTGCTGCAATATAATTCCCATCAGAAGGAAGAGCTCTGACCGGTCTGCCCAGATTCCCCAGCTCCCCATCTTGGTGCCTGGCTCAGGGTTGCCCCCTGTAAGTTCTTCCTGTATCAGTAAATATAAGGCAGGCAGCCAGGTGTGATGGCACATGCTTGTAATTCTAGGACTCTGGGAGGCCGAGGCAAGGGGATCGCAAGCTTGAACCCAGCTTGGGCAACTTAACAATTTAGCAAGAACCTGTCTTACAATTTGAAATCAGGGGAGAGGCACCCGGGACTTAGTTCATTGCGAAAGCCCTGGGTTCAATTCCTGGTTCCACAAATGAATGTAAGTCTAAGGCCCGGTATTGATGCCGCCGCGGCCAAGTCCTGCCCAGCTTGCTCTTGACCTGGAAGATAATTGTCTTAAAGCAGCTTGAATAGATTCTGTGATCTCATGAGTTCTGTATGACTGAATTGAAAGCCTTCCAGTTCTGGGGGAGACCCCAGTGTCACCCCATAAGTCATTTAGAGGAGCCTCTCTCCAGGACCTGATCGTGAGAGGCACAAGCAGATACTCTCAGGTGTAGTGAGTTCTCCGTCCATAGAGGTAAACAAATTTTACATGCCCTGACTTACTGATCGTATAATCCTAGAGGTCCCTGACCTCCCTGCCTTCCTCCTGGCCCGTTGTCTCTTTCTCCCTTTCCCAGGTCACCTTTGAGCTCTTTCTCAGTAAGACAAATCAAAGTCCACATGAGAAGTCAGTGCGCACGTCTGCTCGCACGTATAATTTTACAGCACAAGAGTTTATCAGTCCTGAATGTACATTTAGTGACAGGCTTGGCTAATCTTTCATCTAATTACACTCATTAACATTTAAATGTGTAATCATTAATACATCTGTGCACAGCAGCCTAAATATTTTATCAAGGTCTTAATTACAGTAGACTTACAGTCTTGCCATAAAACTCTTGCACCCCTCCAGTTGAAGGGACGTTGTCACGTAGCTCCAGGGCCCTGGCTGGGGGATGGCAGTGGTGGTATCTCCCAGCTACAGTCCCAGGAACTCCCTAGAAGAGGGGCAACCAAAGGCAGGATTACAAAAGAAAAATTTAAGTGCTAATTCTTGCTTCTGAGGTCGGAGTTGATAAAAACACACCCACTTCTTCCCCAGCCAAATGAGGGAGCCTTGAGGGTCTTACAGAGGTCGGACAGATGAGCTTAATGGGGATGGGAGTTTAGGGAATGAGAAAGTGGATCAGAGAACGTGGCCCAGGTTCCTGGCCGTGTGGCTGCTCAACACTTAACGCCAGAAGCAACCTGCCTGGCACGGGCCAGCTGCAGCACCCTACAGCAGCCCCCTGTAGGAAGAGTGTCCTCACAACTTGGAAGTCTGTAAGGAGCACAAAGCTCACTGTCTCTGGGTGTCATTTCAGCCTTGGAAGTTGAAGGGGTTTGTTGTACCCATTCCACAGAGGTGGTCACTGAAGCTCTGTGAGGTTGTGGGGTCTCGTGAAGGCCTGTAGGGGGCAGAGCAGGATCATCCTCATGCCCAGTGCTATCCAGCACCCTCCTGGACATCTTCCTCCTCTATTCAGGCCACAGCCACCCCCGACTGTTACTCATAACCTGTGTAGGACTGAGCTGGACCTGAAGCCACCTGTGTCCCTATCACAGTCGCCCCTCTAAGCAGCTCCAGGTCCCGACCACCTCATGGTCCGCAGCAGCATTGGCTGTCTGCACCTGGTGTCCTGCTGCGCCAGTCAGACACTGAATTGAGGGCTCTGTCACCCTGTGACACATGCGACAAGACCGGCCCAATGTGGCTTGTCCAGTGTGTGGCCCAGCGGGGTTTGAACTCAGGGTCTGCCTCTTGATCCCTGCTCTCTGCAGCCTCTCTGCTGACCTTGAACAGTCCCGCTGTGTCTCCCTTGGGAGCAGGGGCGATGAGGCCAGCCCCCAAATCACGGTAGTCTGGGAACAAGGACCACAGCCCAGAGAGGCCACATGGGTTCCCAAGGCACACAGCGCTCTGGGTTGCGCCCCGGTGTCCACTGGCCGTTCCCTGCTACACCCCGCCGCCACCTCTGTCCGGACTGAGCCGCAGCCAGGTCATCCCTAAGAGTGACCTTACACACAACAGGAGCCTTTAAAAATAGTCCTCATTGTGTGGAGCACGGGGTGGGGAGAGGGGGCGCTTGGCTGAAACGGCTTTCCTGAAATCCACGCTCCCTACCCCGACTAAGGAATGTTAGTGTTCCGGGCCGTCCCCTGCCACTATTTTTAGTGTGATTTGGAGGGAGGAGGACCTTTTCCTGGACTCTCCTTCCTAGGCTGGAAAACAGATACCTCCCCTGCAGCCCGTCCCGCCCACTTCCCTCCTGCTGGGAGCCACTCCTGGGAGAGGCTGGGAAGGGAACCTGGATCCCCCACCTGCCACCCTCCTTGCTTCCTCCAGGGTCCCACCAGGGCTGGGGGCAGTGACACGTGTCCTGTGCCCAGTGAGGACCAGATAGCCGGAGTGGGCCACGCAACTCCCACACACCTGACTACATGTCTGAGTTCAGATCTCCTACCCGGACTGGCTGTGTCCTCCTAGCTCCCATTTTCCTCACTGGACATCCTGGTGCCTGGGTGCTTGCCCAAGGCTGAGGCGCTCCTGATGCCCAGGCTGCCAGCCGTGCATCCTCTCTCCTACCGTCCTCCAGGGTTCATCAAGTGGCCTGCGGCACAGCTCAGACCCGCCCAGGACCTTCCTGCCCACTCCGAGACAGCTCTGACCGTAAGATGTCACTGAGCAGTGAACGACAGCCAGGCAGTCCCAGGCAGTGACTCACTTCCGCTTGCCCTTATTTCTCACAGCAGCAGAATAAGGAAGAAGCCATTTTCCCGGTGGACTCACAGAGATTAGGGAGCTTAGCCAAGGTCACACACTGGGCCTGGTGGGGCCCGGCTTTGACCTGGGTCTCTGCAGCGCTGGCCCCTGCATGATGAGTGTCCTCAAGCCTCCCTTGTGTTTGATCCTCCTCACACACGCGCTCAGGCGCGTTCAGAGTTCTCCTGAAGTCGAGCTGGAGTGGACTGCCGGGGGCTGGGTTCCGGGTCCTCACCTGCCCCCCTTTCTAGGCACAGTCCCATGTTCCACCCTGGGGGTAGCGGCCCCGCATCCCTGAGCTGGAGGGGCAGCTCGGGGTACTTGGGATTGATATTCCAGAGTCTTCCACACCCGTCTTACTCCCAAGTTGTGCGGGCTGAGACAGGAGTCGTGGGACAAGCAGAGAAGCATTGTGACTCGGCCTGCATTTTTTTTTAATTTTATTTTAATGGTGCATTTTAGATGTACATAGTGATAACATTCATCATAGGGGATTTGTACCTGTACATGACATACCTTGTTGCTTCTTTTTTTCCCATTCCCCTCCCCTCACCCCCTCCTCCCTCCCTATTTACGAAAGCGTTGTTTCCATTTTTTCCTTCCATTTCTTATTTCTCTTGTCCCTCTGTTCCTTTCCCCCTCCCTTGTTCCCTTTCCCATTCGGACATTTTCTTCCCTTTCCCAATATAATACATTTTGGTCTTTATTTACACTTCAGTTTCTCACACCAGAGAAACTATGTGGTATTTAAACATGTGTGTCCAATTTATTTTACTTAAGAGTATGGTCTCAAGATGCATCCATTTACCTAGGAATAGCTCAAGCTTATCATTCTTTATGGCAGAGTAGTACTCCATTGTATAAAAAAAAACACATTTTCTTTATCCATTCTGCTGTTGATGGGCATTTGGGCTGCTTCCACGATTCAGCTATTACAAACTGTGCTGCTATAAACACGGGTGTGCATATATCCCTGCGGTATAATGATTTTAATTCTTTTGGGAAGATACCAAGAAGTGGAATAGCTGGGTCAAATGGAATCTCTAGTCCTAGTTCCCTGAGAAATCACACCGATTTCCATAGCGGTTGTATCAGTCTACATTCCCACCAACAGTGGAGAAGGGTTCCTTTTTCTCCACAGCCCCTCCAGCATTTATTATTGGCTGATTTATTGATAATAGCCATTCTTTGTGGAGTGAGGTGGAATCTCAGGGTTGTTTTAATTTGCATCTCTCAAATGACCGGTGATGTTGAACATTTTTTCATATGTCTATCTGCTGTTTCTACTTCTTCATCTGAGAAGTGTCTATTCATTTCTGCTGCCCACTTTTGGATTGGGTCTTTAAATTTGGGGGGTCTGATTTTTTTGAGTTCTTTATATATTTGAGATGTTAGTCCTTTGTCAGAGGAATAGCTGGCAAAAATTTTTTCCCACTCTGTGGGTTGTCTCTTTGCTCTGTTGGTAGTTTCTTTTGCTGTGCAAAAGCTTTTTAATAAGATCAGGTCCCAGTTGTTGATTCTTTGTGATATTTCCGGCCTGCATCTTAAGGGGACCGTTTGATGCTGGTTTGGGAGAGCCCATAGGGGCTACTACATGGCCCAGATATGGGACAGTGGTGACACAGCCCAGATAAGTGACCAGCATGGGGAGGAGTGGCCGGGTGCTGGTGCTGTGCTGAAGGCAGAGCTGTTGAATGGAATGTCATGCAGGGAAGGAGGCCCAAGGACAGTTCCAGGATTTGGGGCCAGAGCACCTGGAAGAATGAGGCTACTGTGAATGAGGTTCGGGGGTGCTGTGAGAAACATACTATTGCGGAGGGACTCGTCAGGGTATGGCCTGGGACATATGTAGCCCAAGATGCTGTCGGGTGGGGATGTGGAGGACTCCCAGATCTGAGTATGGAGCTTGGAGATGCGGCCCAGGCTGGCACCGGCGTAGGGTTGCACAAACCCATGAAGAAAATGATGGAAAAGGAGAATCTGGGGACTGCGGCCTCAAGCTTAGTGGACATAAAACTAAGGACATAAACCTAGTAATCTTTCCTTAACCTTTGCGGCTCAGAGTTCTTATGGCCATCTGTCTAGTGTGAAAGGACTGGTTTTCCACCAGTGGAGAGAACTGCCTCTCTTGGGGTCAGTAGGTTTTTGCCTTGATTCGGTAGCATTGTGGTAACTGGCACAGCACTGAGCCAGACAAGGGTCACTGAGGGTTCTGGGACATGCCAACTCCCTCCCATGCTGTGGCAGACATTGATAATCAACCCAGATTCATAGAGAAATGAATTGATTTATAATGTCTGCCTTAACCAAAGAACTGGAATGTAAGAACCTGTTTGAGAAACTGACCTGTCCTGCCCCAGATGGGAGATTGGAAAGGTTTGGTACTGTCTTTCTAGGATGCTCATGAAGAGAGGATTTCTGGGGAGAGCCTGGGTCTGAGCCTAAAGGCACTGGTGTCTGGTGCCAGGCTGCCTGCTGCATTGGCAAGTGAGCTGATCCCCCTCTCCATGGCTTCCCAAGTGTAGGGAGGTGGGAGACAGGAAGAGAAGCGGGCATTTAATGAGCACCTGCTATGCTCAGCAGAGCTTTGTGGTGACCTGTCCCCTGGAGCCTTGTGAGGTAGCCATGACCACATCCCACTTCCCCTGCAGAGCCCAGGGCAGCTCGGTTGCCTGTGCTGTCACAGCCCTGGCCTCATAGCGCAGAGCACAGGCAGGCGTCCGAACTTACACCTGTCTATCTGAGGTCCTCTTCTCCCCAAATGCTCAAGGTCCGAGCCCCTCCGATCACTCAGGACGAGACAGCCTGACCCCTACAGGGTGGAATTTATGACGCTCCCAGTCGGCATTCTGCAGGTGAGGAAACTGAGGCTTAATTAAGCTTGGGCAGATTCCCACTCAGGTGCTTCTAACCCTGCCTGTGTTGGTGTAAGAATCAGGACACCCGGGCCGGCTCACTGCATGACAGCCAGCACTCTCCTTCCTTCTCTGGGCCTCAGTTTCCCCAGCTGTAAAGGGAAGGTGAGCTGGAGGGACCCAGAGCCTCCCATTTTTGATGGGTGTTTATTCAGAAGCCGGGGCCCCACAGATCAGAGTGCCAAGTCCTTCCGGAGACTCCCTGCTGCCCCTCACCCCCTAGTCTCTATGGAGGTCCTAAGAATCAGGAATGCTGGATGGAAAAGAAAGTTCAGAGAAAGTTCTGCTGGTGGAGGCTGGCGCGTCCCACAAGATCAGATGGCCTCTGAACTCTGCCAGCCACCTCCCTCCCCGCCTCTGAGCTTGTGTTTGTCACGGCCACCAGACTGGGACATTTTACAAGGACTCCTGGCTGTGGATCATCCTGGACCAGGCCCACTGTTTCCTGAGCTCAGACCAATGGGAGGCTTGACCGTGGGCACAGAATGCCTCTGTGACTCAGGTGGGGAAAGATGCTGCAGTGGAAAGCCAGGGGGATTCTTTAAGAGCTGTTGGCTCACATGTACACATACATGCATGCACACATGTGCACATAGACACATGCACATATACACACAGACACATGCACCTACATTTGCACGCACACATTCATAACTGTTCATACACACATATATACACATGTGTACACATGTACACACCTCCCAGCAGCCACAGGGCAGCAATGGGGTGCACACACGATGTCACACCGCCTTTAGTAGAGACCTCAGAGTCCCTCTGGGAGGCCGGGTAGTGGCAGGAGCAGCATCTTGTGGCTGCAGTGTCCCTTGTGCATGTCTGCATTGTTTGCTGGTTTAATGAAACTGTCTCTTTCACGTACTTCTGCCAGTAGTCTGTGAGGGGTGCAGAGGGCTTGAAGAGACATCCTGGGTTTGCCTCTGGGACGCCGTCCCCTCTGTGGCTGTGGTGAGGTAGCTTCTCGGGCTTCCATTTCCTCTTCTACTCGCAGGTTCCACCCCACTGCAGCGCAGGGTCCTGGGGACAAGTGAAGACAAGTACGTGGTCACCAGCCGCGCTGGGGCTTTGGCTCGGGCAGCAGGTTGGGGGGTGGGTGCTGGGGCAGGCAGGTCTGCCACTCGCCACTCAGCCAGGTTCCTCGGCCCCTTGGGGACACCCACCTCATCTGTAATGTCAAATGACCATATAAAGCAACCAAGAGTTAAGTGATGAAAACCCATAAAGCTTAGCTCAGAGCCTGGCACTACGCAGGAACCGTTTTAATATCGGCATCTGAGGACCTAGAGCCGGGTGGGATGTTGGGTCCCTGCGCCACTGCCTGCTGTTGCCACTGCGTGGACATGTTGGTGGGGTATCTGCAGATGTCTGGCACGCTATCACAGGGCAGCAGTGGTAAAGGGAAGGCTTCTGGGATCTCAGAAGCGAAAGAGAAGCCCCCAGAATTCAGTACCTTCAGTGCGCTGGAGGCTGAGAGGAAACTGTGGCTCGAGGAGGGGAAGATGAGAATGGGTTGCCCAGTCCCTCGTCCCCAGGTGCAGCCCTCACTGCGTGCACCACCTTGTTGGGTGTTGCCCTTGTGTTCAAACTCCCTTCCTCCTCGGGAAAGGCCCCAAACCTCCCCAGGGCCTCTAAACCTGAGAATTCGCCTGTCTCGCTTTGTCTCAGCTGTGTCCTGGCACCACAGGTCAGGGCATTTCCAAGAGCCAGTCTGGTCTCATTCCCTGATCTTACGGGCCTAGCAGGCATGACATTGCCCGCCGGTGACCATGGCAGTGGTTCCAGTGACCTGGCTGCTAGAATGGGACCCGCTTATGTGAAGCCAGGTGACTGGGAGGTGAGCAGGGCACTGCTTCAGGAGGCCCGTCCCACAGCCAGAGTCATGCCTGGAGGGCCAGCCACTCCCCTGCATCAAGCATGTTGAAGCCATCAGAACAGGGTTTGAAGGACGGACAGAAGTATAGCACTGACAGAGAGCCATTCTCACGGCTACATGTAGATGTGAAACGATTTCTTGGGGCTTGATGATGGGAAGCTTAGAGCTGCGATACCAGGCCCCACACCCACCTGAATAGGCAGCGCAGTGCCCGGATGCTTGTGGCTTCACTGGGGGCCTGCTCCTTGCAAGCCTCCCCACATGGCCTCCCACAGCACAGACGGACGGGCTGTGTCCAGGACCAAGAGCTGGGTCCAAGGTACCATGCTCTGCTGTGGCAGAATGGACACGGGCCTCTCTGTGTACATGTTGGTTCCAGGGGTGCCAGAGGTTCAGACCTCATGTTCTCTGGGTCCTCTGCCTGGCGGGGTTTAGCCTGAGGCAGGCAGAGAAAGGTGGGCATGGGAGGCCCTGCAGACATTGTGTTTGGTTTTCCTATTACATGGAATTCTGGCCCAGGCGGGAACCATCAAAGATGCGGGCCCCTCTGTGTCTTCCTGATTCCCGTTTTTGGCATGAATTGTCCATCCTGGTGCCCACAAGACGGCAGAGAAAGAGACTGATACACTCATTTAGCGGTGGACACCTGGGTACACCCTGGGGACCAGAGCTGTGTCCCTCTAGCTGCAAGACAGCTTGGGAAACTTGAGTATTTTGGCATGACGCATAGCCCCCCAGACAGAACTGGGGTTCTCTTGTAAGGAAGAGGGAAGCGCATGCTGTCAACTATGTGTGTGCGATCTGTCTCCTCAGACCATCACCCACCTGGAAGCCAGCGGGCATCCCCGGCTCATCCCTGTTGTCAGCAGCAGGCTCAGGGTCCAGTGCGCAGCGGGTGCCTGACTGAACAGTGGGGAGCTCTAGCTCTCCTTGCAATGGGAGGTGGCTCATTTGAAGACATAGGTCCAGCCCTGGCTCTCCGGGAGCCCCCCAGTCAGATGGAGGGGACACAGCCCCTGCTCTGCCAAATGCGTGCTGGATAGATGGTGGAGGATGGAGCGGCACCAGGTCCATGGAGGCCAGTAAGAGGCATTACCTCACCTCTCAAAGGCCTTTTGGTGAAAGCCAGGAAAAGCCCAGGCATGCTGTGTTGGGGGGCAGAGCAGAGCCCCCTTCCCAGAGTTTCTAGTGGCCTAGAGCAAAGTCTGGAGTCTGGTTCTCACCCAGATGGGGCTGGTGATGGGGTCAAGTCAGAGCCTGGGAGTTTTAATTTCTAGCCAGAAGCCAGAGGCGTGACTCCTTCTGCCAGCCGGAGAACAGAGGGGAACCCACAGGGCTGTCCATGTGCCCTGCTTTGTGGCAGCTGCTCTCTCCCTACTGGGAGGGACTCTCCAAAGCCCCAGAGACCCCGTCCCCCAAGTTCCACCACAGCAGTGTGAAACCAGCCTAGATTGAGAGCCAGGCCCTGGTTGAACCCCACCTTGCCTTCACGTGCTGTGTGGCTTTGGCTCTCCATCAAGTGGGTGACAAGGACCCCACCTACCCACAGAGAACCTGACACAAACAGCTTGGAGAAGGAAGATGCATTTGAGCTCACAGTTTCTGAGGTTCTAGTCCACTGTCGGCTGGTTCCATTGCTTTGGGCCAAGGAGAGGGGGAAGCAGCATGGTGGAAGAGCATGGCAGAACAAAGCCACTCACCTCATGGCGGCTGGGAAGCAGAGAGAGAGAGCCAGACAGCAAGAGGTTGGAACAAGTCCCCAGGGTCACACTCTCACGACACTCCCTTCAAGTAAGCTTTTCCCTCGAGTCTTTATTGCCTGTCCATACAGTCAGCAGAACAGGAGCACATCAGCAGAGTAATCTGAATTTGCAGCCTGCAAGACCCATCGCCTTCCGAAAGCCCCACCTCCGAGCACCTGAGCCTGTCTGGGACATTTTCCGTCTAAACTATAACACCCGTTGCCCCTTTAGATGTCAGGGAGTTTCTCCTGTAATGTGACCGCACCATGTCGGGTACAGAACCGGCCCCACTGTGCCCCTCCCCAACCCAGCCCAGGGAGCCACCCCTGCCTGGCAGGACTGGAGCAGAGGCCTCTCCCTCTGGGCTTTGCGTCCCTACCCTTTAAGGTTCCGGCCCAGCGGGCCTGGAATTCCTGCCCTGGTGACCTGAGCCGCTGCTGGCCAAGCCAAGAGAAGGACAGACCCAGTGGGGCTCCAGGAAGCTCAAAGCTGGAATTTAAAGGGCCACCCAAGACCCGTGGTCCCCCAGCATGGTGCCTTGCGCATGATGATGCACAAGGCCCTGGCCAAGCTGGCCGCCTGGTCTACTTGAGGGGACCAGGATGAAGGGCAGGAGGATGAAAGGAGCCCCACAGGGCCAGAGGACATCAGCTTGTGTTGCGTCCTGGGCCAGGAGCTCAGGTTTTCCTCTGTCCTTGGGCGGTGCCAGGGTCCCCAGCTCCTTCATGTACACAGGCTGAGTCAGCAGAGTTAGATGCCACCATCTGTCCCTTGTCACTGCTATCTGCTAGCCACAGGGGCTGGCTACCCCTTGGACTTGCAGGGACCTTCCTGTAGAGGGTGAAGCACACACGTGTGGACTTCGTGGTCAGACATGACTGGGGGGGCTTTAGGCAAATGACTGGACCACTCTGGGCTGTCTCAGGCTGGAAGCTTCTAGAGTGCAGGGAGTCA
This sequence comes from Hystrix cristata, assembly GCA_004026905.1. Taxonomy (NCBI): domain Eukaryota; kingdom Metazoa; phylum Chordata; class Mammalia; order Rodentia; family Hystricidae; genus Hystrix; species Hystrix cristata. Next base: position 105,042 of record PVJO010001596.1, read on the forward strand.
CTTTTCCCTGCTCCCCCCTCCACAGCCTGAGAAACCCCTCCTCCGTGTTCTCTCCAGGGAGGAAATGGAGTTCGGGGGCTCTGGAAAGGCCTGGGGTGCCCACCCTACAGGCAGATGCTGTCCTGAGCCCACTCAGCCTGTCAAGGCGCCAGGCCTGCGAGGAGGAGAGTCTGCAGGGAGCAGGCGTCACGCTGCCTTGTGGGCTGTGACTCAGGGCCTGTGACACTGTGTTCTTGTTTTGTTTGAACAGCTTGATTGAGACTTAATTCACATAGCTCACAGTTCACCCATTTCAAGCGTACAAGCCGGAGATTAAATACATTCAGTCGTGCGTCCGTCACCACAACCAACATCAGAATATTTCCATCACCTTTAAGGGAACCCCATGACCCTCGGCTGTGTCACCCCACATTCCCCTAGCCACCCCCAGCCCAGCGCAGGCCCAGGCATCTGCTGATCTACTCTCTGTCTCTTGCAAACATTTTCTGTGAAAGGAGTCATGTGATGTGTGGCCTTCCGTGTCCACCTCTCTCATTAGCATCACATTCTCACGGCTGGTCCTCTTCCCAGCCCCATCAGGACTGCCTTTTGCTGTGAAATACCTTTTCGTTGTATGTATGTAGCTCATTCGCTTTGACTATTCATGACTGGAGATTTGGGTGGTTTCCACCTTTTGGGTTATTATGGATAATGCTGCTACAAACATGTGTCTACAAGCTTGTGTGTTTTCACCCCTCACTGGCTTGGTGGTAATTTCCCGCTTGATCTTTTGAGCATCTGCTAGACTGTTTTCCAAAGCTGCTGTGCATCTTACTTTCTCCCCTACAGGGCGAGAAGACTCCTGTTTCTCCATGTCCTTGTTGCTGGCTTCTTTGTTTTAGCCGTTGTCTTAGTTACTTTTCTCTCGTTGCTGACACAAAATACCCGACACCCAAAATTAAAGGAAGAAAGGTTCATTTAGCTCACAGTGTGTAGAGGTTTCAGTCCGCAATCAGCTGGGTCCAAGGCAGGGTGGAATGGCAGAGGGGCGTCGCAGAGGAGAAATAGTTCATGGCAGACAGAAGGCAGAAGGTACCAAGCGACCAGCGTCAATAGCAGCTTCTTTCTGTCCCTTTATATTCTATCCGTGCTACCGCCCTTAGCGCGGGTAGCACTCACACCCAGAACTGTGCCAGATCACTCAGTTGAACTAATTTAGTAATCACACACTCTAGATCCAGCCACCTCGGAAAAGCCCCACCTACGACCACATGAGCCTTTGGGGGAACATCTAGATAGAAACCGTAATGGCCGTGCTCACGGATGTGGGTGGTGTCTCATAGTGGTTCTGACTTGCGTTTGCCTGATGGCTAAGGGTGTCACGCACCTTTTTGTGGACTTCCTGCCCATTTCTTGGGTGACTATTTAGATTCTTCATCCATTTTTTAAACGGGTTGCTTTTTTCTTCTGTTCTTACTTTCTTTTTTTCGTTTTTTTCTTTCCTTCTCTCTCTCTCGTGCTCTTTTTTTAATATTGGGGATTGAACCCAGGGCCTTCCCAATGACCTATATCCCCAGCCCTCTCCATTTATTCATTTTATTTTGAGACAGTCTCTCTAAGTCACTAAATAGCCTGGCCTGGACTTAAACCTACCATCCTCCTGCCTCAGCCTCCCAGAATGCTGGGATTACAGGCATGTACCACCATGCTGCCTGGCTTCTTTTTCTTGTTTTTCTTTCTATAAGTTGGTTGTCTTTTTATTACTGAGTTGTAAGGGCTATTTATGTAGTGTCAAGACAAGTCCCTTATCAGATACAGGAATTGTAGATATCCTCCCCCATTCTGTGGGTTGTCCTTGCATTTTCTGCGTCCTTTAAAGCAAAAGTGTTTAATTTTGATGAAGTTCAATGTATCTGGTTTTTCTTTTTCTTTTCTTTTGTGGCCCATACTTTGAGTGTTTCGTCTTGCATGTTTTTAATCATACTCTTCTCCCCCGGGAGGAAATGGGGCAGATTGGGGGCTGTCTGGCTGGGCTGAGTCATTCTGAGGGCCAGGGTCTGGGGGTTCATTTTGCAGAGAATCAGGACCCCTTCCACCTCTGGGGCTGTGAGGTGAGGAACTTACCAGGCATCAGCTCCTGGCCTTGAGGGCCCAGCCACTTTGGAACCAGGAAGGACGTTTAAACAGGACCAGATTCATGTGTGGATGGTAAACTAAGGGGCAAGAACAGGGACAGTAGACACAGTGGGCCTGGGTTCAAATCCCAGGAGTGCTGCAGGAGCCTGGGGAGACACTCAGCGTTTTAGCATCTGCTGAAAGGCGCAGGGGCAGATGCTGGTCTCGGGAGCTAACGCGCTTTCTGTCCACAGCCATGAAGGCCGACCGGAAGCGTTTGAAGGGCGAGAAGACGGACCTGGTGAGCCAGATGCAGCAGCTGTACGCCACGCTGGAGAGCCGCGAGGAGCAGCTGCGGGACTTCATCCGCAACTACGAGCAGCACCGCAAGGTCAGCGCCTCCCTGCCCGCTCCCGGCGTAGGCCGAGGCAGCGGTGTGTGCCGGGCTGGGCACCGGCGGAGACGGGCGCCGCCCCTGGGGGTGGGGGCCAGGCCTCTCTGAGCCTCAGTTCCCCTGTGTACAAAAGGTGATGGTGGTACAGAACTGCCGTGAGGGTTCTGAGATCGTGCACGCCAAGCACGTGGTGACTGAGCTATTCAGGTGGCTAATGCCCCATCACAAGTGTGAGAAGAGTGGAGCTCCCGAGAGACAGCAGGAAATTCTTCCTGCAGAGAGGGAGTCTGGGAAGGTTTCACAAAGGAGGTGACATATGAGTTGGGCTCTGTGGGACGAATAGGAGTTTGTGGGTCAGCTACCTGAGGAATTTGGTTTAGCCAATACCTGTACGGTGTATGCCATGGGTGTGCCCAGGAGGATACTCAAACTTGAGTCCAGCCCCAGCCAAACAGGGCTTCATGAGCCACTGTGTCTGCACAGAGAGTTTGAACCCTCTGGTATGTGGAGCAGAACAGCAGAAAGCCCCTGTCCCGGGATGTGACACGGTGGACAGGGCTGTGGTCATGGGAGGTGGGATTTGCAGTTTGCGGCAGCTCGGTTCTTCAGTGGCCACTGGCAGCGGCCCAGTGGACTGTCTGGGCCAGGATGTGGCTGACTGGGAGTCAAGAGGCCGCGTGTCAGAGACACTCCGTCCCCATGCCGTGGCTCTCCCTGGAGGTGGCGGCGGTGTCCCGGGGCCTGCCACGTACTCCTCTGGCACTCAGCCAACCTGGCACTTAATAGCAAGTGCGTCTCTGTGTCTCTCAATGGCGCTTCAAATTCACTGCTCTTCGGCAGTAAAATCCCATGAGCACTGTGTCGTTTTGAAGCCATGGGTGATAAGGAGCCTGGCGCATCCTGCAGCAGCAGGGTCAGGGTCGAAGCTGCAGGGTAAGTGGAAGCCTTCTAGGAGAGACCCCCTGGGGTGGCCAGCTCATGGTGTCCCGGCTGAACACCAAGGGTCGTGTTCACTGATTGGCTTCGTGATACCTTTCTGATTTGGTCAGGAAAATTAAATTTGGAAAACACCTTTTTTCTTCCACTAATGGGAGTTGAACCCAGGGCCTTCTCACTGAGTTACATCCCCAGTCACCCCCTCAACCCCTGGGCTTTTTTTTTTTTTTAAAGTTGGGGTCTCACTAAGTTGCCCAGGATGTACTTGAACTTGCAATCCTCCTGCCTCAGCCTCCCAGAGTGCTGGAACTGCAGCATGAGCCATCATGCCCAGCTGAAAACACATTTTTAAAACTTACTGCCTCGATCATGGTTTCCATATGGGGAGAGGCCCTCCCAGAGCTCCAACCAGGCCTGGAACAGCAGCAGCGTCATAGCCTGTAGTCACTGTTGGCTCCCACCCCATTTCACAGATGGGAGGACTGCGGTTCTCAAGGGCCAAGTGACTGACCCAAAACCACATGTTCAGAGAGGCTTTGGAGAAGGCGAAACCACAGGTCCTGCTTTAATCAGCCTCTCTGAGGACCTTGCATCTAGTTACCAACAAACGGTTTGCATCGTCTGTGCAGGATCACCCCCCCACTGTGAGCAGGATTAACGGAATCTCGGGCTCCCCAGCCCACTTGGCTACAGCCCCGCAGCCTGCTGGGGGCCAGGCAGCTCCCAGGACAGTGGTCAGGGAAGACCCTTGGCAGAGGAGACATGAGAGCCAGGCCTGAGGGCCTGAAAGGCGCCACGCTGGTCTCTCTTCAGGAACCAGCACGTTCTGCCCCCCAGGAACGTGGCAGAGTACATGTAGTTGCAGAATGGGAAACTGAGGCAGGCTGTGGCAGGTCTCTGTCTGGATCCCAGGCTCCGTCATGGCGGAGGGAAAGGCTGGTGCCCCCCTCGCCTCCTGGTCTGTCGCCATCTGAACGTCAGACTTAGCAGGGTGGCGACGACCGTGCATGACCACTGGCCACACAGAGACCTTGGGCCGGTGGCTGGGTGGTGACCTCAGACTCTCGCTGCTCGGAAGTGAGTCTGTCCCTGCTGCTGGCTTCGCCCGTGGACTGGGCCACGACCTTGTGGGGTCCTCGAGGGGTCCCTGGGCCTGGAGTCCCCCACCCGGCTGTAACCTGGCGGACACTCTATCCCCCACCCCCGCAGGAGAGTGAGGATGCGGTCAAGGCCCTGGCCAAGGAGAAGGACCTGCTGGAGCGGGAGAAGTGGGAGCTGCGGCGCCAGGCCAAGGAGGCCACGGACCACGCAGTGGCCCTGCGCTCCCAGCTGGACCTCAAGGACAACCGCATGAAGGAGTTGGAGGCCGAGCTGGCCATGGTGAGAGCAGAGCCGCCCACCAGGGAGACCTTGGGCAGCCCCACAGCCGGAGGGGTGGGGGTAGGCCGCCTCCGCCAGGAAGTATGTGGACAGCAGGGGACCTTAGCTCGGCCACACTCCCCAGGCGACTGCTAAGAAAAGCAGAGAGAGGTTTGGAGATACACCAAAATAGGACCATTAGTTAGATCAGTAGGATTGCACATGACCTGCTTCTTTCTTTTTCGCTCTGTTTTCAAAGTGTACCTGCAGGAAAAGTGTCTTATTTGGGTCATTCAGGAAGAAAAGGGCTGTTTTTTAATTGCAAAACAAACCCCTGAAATACTCCCAAACACTGCTCTGAGAAGGTGCTTGGGGCACCCGTAGGTGGGCCGGAGCACCCTGGCCCAGAAGGAACAACCAGGCCAGAGCCCGAAGCCCAGAATTCAGTTCCGCCTGCTGCTGCACAGCCCGAGCCACACAGAACTCTTCTGGGCACCTGTGTCCTTCCTTTACTGGGGCGGGGCCGGGGTCTCAATCCCACACTCCTCCCGCAAGGTGGCTGGGTAGAGACAGACAGCTTATGGCTAGAAGGGTCTGAGAAAGCCACCAGGCTCCTTGACAGTGGCCGGTGGAGAGTCCCTGAGGCAGCCCCCACATGGCTCCAGATGGGCTCTCGCCTCTCTGGACCTCAGCACCATCCACTCTGCATAAGCACACTCGCCATAAACCCTGTAGGGCTCTCATGAGGATTTCAGTGAAGTGATGGAAGGGACACTTAGCACGGTGTAACCGATGACAGGATGCTTTCCTAAGGTCACTTGTTTCAGGGCGGGGCCAGCTCCCTGTTCCTCTCCTGCGTCTCCTTGCCCGATGCTGACTCCTAGCGGTGAGGGCCGGCCAGGCAAGAAGAGGCAACAGCCTGGGGTCCCCTCTGGGGCAAGTTTTCCACTGCGAGGCGGGTGGTGCCGCTGCCACCTCACCTGGACACTCAGGGACCTGCTGGGGGTTGCAGCAGCAGCTCAGGTGACATCCGCCCAGGAACAGAGGACAGGGCTTTACAGAGAGCTCTGGCAGCTCCTGGCTTGTTAGGGAGTCCATCTAAGTGCCGGGCCCCTCTGTCGCCGCCCCCTGTAGAAGTTCACAGCCAGGCTGAGTGACCAGCAGGTGCAGTGGCCGTCTCCACCCTGCTGACCTGGGGCTCCCCAGGCCCTGGGGTTTCAAGCAAAGGCAAGCCGCTCGGACCAGCTTTGCTGAGAGGAGTCAGGGTCTGGGTCCCCTGGGAAGGAGGCAGCCAGGCCTGCAGGTGGGCAGACACCAAGGCAGCGGCAGAGTCAGGCCAACCAGAGCTCCAGGATCTGCCCTGCGGCCTCTGCTGGGGAGGAGGAGCCGCCGTGCTTTGGCCTCTGATCGAAGTGGGTGAGGGAGAGGTCAGTAGAGAAACACTGTGTAGACTGCCACAGGGAGGTGACCCAGCCTAGCCCAAGTGTGCACACATGTGCAAAGTCAGACTTTGCATACCTTGCCTACAGCTTAACTTCCTTGTAGCACTGTCTCCAGGGTCTCAGATATTGTGTGGCCCCTGTAATCCCAGCAGTCTGGGAGGCTGAGGCAGGAGGATCACAAGTTTGAGCCCAGCTGGGCAACATGGGTAGACCCTGTCTCAAACAGAGCTGGCAACGTGCCCCAGTTTCAAAACCCCAGTGCTAGGGGAAAAAAATTCTGTGCGGACAGAGCAAGAGGCTCCAGAGCACATTGGTACCACTATCAGTCCTGAACCTAACAGAAGGTGCCACACCCAGGCCCGACCCAGGTGAGGTCCTGCTGAGTGGGGACAAGAGAGCACCCTGCCCAGGCACCTTTGTCTTGCCTTCCTATGCTGCCACTAAGGGCTACTTGTTTCCGGGGCCAGGTGGACATGCCTGTGTTCTGTGTATGTGGCTCCAGGCTTCCTCTGTCCCACATGCTCCTGTCATGGGTCCTGAGACTCGCTGGGTCAAGGACCTGCAGTGTCCATGGTCTGTGTTCAGGGAGGGACCTTGCATGGGTTCAGCTAGAGCAGCCATCTCTTTGGTCTTGCTCTTTGGGAAGGGCAGATCGCAGGCCAGGTTTGGGGGACATTAAGGTAATAGAAACGTCAGTCTCTGCCCAGTCCTTGGAGATTCCCAAAGAAAAGGTGTTGTGTGTGTGTGTGCTTGGATCCCTTTCTATTTGCTGGTGTCCCTTTGCTCCTGGTGGGAACTAGGGTGAGCCTAGACACGAGTTCTCGGGTGAGGGCCCCCCTGTGCAGAGGTGGCTTCTTGGCTATCTCACCGTGGTAGTGAGCGATGCCGAGCAGCAGCCCGACAGGTCCCCTTGACCACAGCTTCTTTCTGTCTCCCGGCTCTCTCTCCAGGCCAAGCAGTCCTTAGCCACGCTAACCAAGGATGTCCCCAAGCGGCATTCACTTGCCATGCCAGGCGAGACGGTGCTCAACGGCAACCAGGAGTGGGTGGTGCAGGCAGACCTCCCGCTGACCGCAGCCATCCGGCAGAGTCAGCAGACTCTCTACCACTCCCACCCTCCCCACCCTGCAGACCGGCAAGGTGAGTCCTACTCAGCCTGGCCCTGCCTGCCGTGGCTTCAAGGGCTTCTTAAGAAGCCATCCAACCTGGCAGGAGAGGCAGCTTCATACCACAGCATCCTAGGACAGTAGGGCAGAGGCCATGGGCTCATATAACTGAAAAGGCTAAGAGATGGACTTCAGGAATAGCTGGCTCCAGTGGTTCAAACAACAGCTGAATCTTCCCTCTGACCGCTTCTCTCCATCTCTCAGCTCTGACCACCTCCATCAGGCTTCGTCTTTGGGTCATCTCTTGCTACAGGGACAAAACAGACACCAAAAGTTCAACTTTTAAAGCCTTTAAAGCTCACAAATCTCAAGAAACAGAAACTATCTCTTCCCTCTGTATCCATATTAAATTCCCAAAAAAGTCTGATTGGCCAGCCTGGGTCACATGGCCACCCTGGACCAATCACAATGTCTACAGAGAAGTAGGTACTCTGATTGGCCAGCTGCAGGGGGAACCCCAGAGGCCTTGATTGACAGCTCCAGCCAATCAGGATATGCAGGATGCTGGCGGGCAAATGTCAGGTGTATTTGCTCCAGACCCTTGGCAGGGGCTGCTGGAGCAGTAACCCTAGCTGGAGTCCTCAGCTTCTTTACACATAAAAGGGCCGCTAGGTTCTTAGTGCACAGTGTGGATCTGGAGTCTGTTTGCTGAGACTTCCCTCCACCCGCCTCACGGGGTTGTCGTGGTGATAAAACACACACAGGTTCTGGAATGGGGCCCAGGTAAATATCAGCTGCTGCTCTCATTGGTATCGCCCTTGTCACTGTCCTCAGGGATAGGTGGCACACAGGGCTTTTAGAAGCTGACAGTAAACTTACGTAGTCCTCCCCCTGCTGAATGGAGACCCTGCCCAAGGAGGGCTTGTGCTGGGGACTCCGCCTTTAGAGCCGAAATGCAGAATGAGACTGCACATGTCCAGCTCCCTCTTCAGGGAGGGAAACTGAGCACCCAAGAGGGCTGCCCCTTTACCGGAGGCAGAGGTGCTATCTGGGGAGAGACAGGGCTTGGGACAGCTTCAGAGTCACCTGGTGGCAGCCAACAGATCTGCCCTCTGGGTCTGCCTTCCCCTGCAGTCCCTGCCCCAGCTACAGACAGTCTCTGCTTAGCAGACACTCCTCCTCCAGGAAGCCTCCTGTGCTTCCTCCCCACCCTGTCCCCTGGGTGAAACCAGGCGCTTACCGCATCAGAGCACTCACTACCCACCTGTCTCCTGCCAGACCCACTTGTGCCCACTCCTTCCATCTGCCCGGTGCCCACCTTGCAGTAGCCATGCCATACGCAGTATGCTGTGGCATGGGGGCCGCTGTCATCCCCATTTCCCAGATACCAGAACGGGCTGAGGAAGGTGGAGAGCATGCCCAAAGCCACACAGCCTGCAGGGTAAACTCACCCGGACTGGAACTGATCTGGCGCCAGAGAGCTTCTGAGTCTAGGATGATTCCAGGGATACCGCCAGGCCTTGCCCTGCAGGGGAGGGGGCTTCATTGGCCCCTGGGGGTGTGTGTGAGGGGATGTCTTCCCAGCAGTTGCCCTATGAGAACAGGCAAGACTCAGTGTCCCTAGCTGTATAATGGGGGCGTTAGATGCACGGCTAGGACATCATGTTCACCCTCACTCACCAGCTGTCCTTGCCTTCCAGCGGTCAGGGTGAGCCCCTGCCATTCCAGGCAGCCCTCTGTCATCTCCGACACATCTGCGGCTGAAGGTGACCGGTCGTCCACACCGAGTGACATCAACTCCCCGCGACACCGGACGCACTCCCTCTGCAACGTAAGGCCAGCAGCAGTGGGGCCGGGTGCCCGGGCCCTGCCCAGGGACCACGCGACACGGGGCGGGTGAAGTCGCTCCCGCTCTTTCCTCTCGTCCACCCAGGGAGCGTTCTGGCGAAGGAAGGCATTTCCTCTTCTGTTCTTTCCTTTTGCAAGAAGTGCTGGATATGGGGAGAGAAAGGAAGGAGGCCCGTTTGCTCCTTGTGTCCGGGAGGGCGAGGAGAGCCCCGAGGAAGGCCGGCCTGGGCGGCCGCAGGGTCTGTGCAGCCTCCATCTCCGCCCGGTGGGCCCCATCTGGGTAGGCCCCGTCCAGAACTGTGGGTGTCCCCTCTGGGATTCAGAACCTTCCAGCACCCGGTTTCCCTCAGCACCAGCCCGCGTCCTTCGTCGAGGAATGGAGCCCGATTATTCGGTTGGGTTGGATTTTTTTATTTCCAGGGATTTGGGAGAGTATTGCCCCTGGAGAGGAGGCATCCTGTGAATTTGTTCTAAATTTCTTTACTCGCTTATTTCATTGAACACTTTTGATTCTATCCTGGGTATCAGCTGTTAATAGACCCGAGTCTCCAGCCTCCTAACTCTCGATGGCTGGGGAGCAAGGCTGACGGGCTCTGTGTTAGTCCATTTCTATTGCTTTTGCAAAACACCTGTGGCTGGGGGGTTTATAAAGCAAAAGGATTTGTTTAGCACACAGCTTTGGAGGCTGGACGTTCAAACGGCATGGGGCCAGCTCTGGGGATGGCCCCCAGGCCATGTCCCATTATAGCTGATGACATCATGGCAGGACCACAGGCAAGAGGGAGAGGCCACATCATGAGACAGGAAGTGAGGGGACAGGGAGGACCAGTCTTAACAGCTCAAGAGAATGAAGCCACCAGGATCCCCAAGAACACCCTTACTTCCTTCTAAGGGCAGGGGTACGTGAAGGTGGTCGGGAGCCACAGTCAGCTCTAATGTGACACAGCGGATGGGGTTTGGGGGCCACTAAGAAGATTTGTCCCGTCACATGGTTGGTAACAGAGGGCTCCCTGCCATGTCCTACAGGGAGACATTGTAGGGGTCAGGTCTTCCGATGCCCGGGAAGTCCTTTTCAAAAATTCAGTTACTGTTGCTTTATTAACCAGCAAAATATGTCAGAAAAGAGGCAGACACACTGGGAACGGAGACAAAGCCTCGTACTCCCCAATGGCGTGAGAGTGTGCCGGAGAGACTCCAAAGGATGACTTGGAGCCAGTAGAGCCCATGGCAAGCCAGCGCAGCCTCAGGGGCAGGGTGAAGATCAGTAGTAACTTGTCTATAGAAGGGCGGTTGGGATGGAGACTTTCCATCCACAGTAAGAACAAGAAACTCTTAGAAACTCAGCCTGGTGAAGTAGGCCGTGGGGACCTCAGGCCCAGGCCCTCACACTGAGGCCCAACTCGGGCCTGAGCTTCCTCCGTCAGTGAGGGTCTCAATGGCAGAAGACAGGCCACTCCCGGGGCTGTGGTGTCCACTGTGGCTTGGGAGGGCCCATGTGAAGTCACTTCTGGAGCCCGCAGTGCCCTGAACCTCCCAAGGACCACTCTCTGCCTTCTCCTGGTGGCCTGGGACAGAGGAGTGCTGCTAGCACAGTGGTCCTTAGCTTGTTCTTTTACCCAGACATTTGGTGAAGATGATTCTACCCAGAACCATTTTAGTTGCCTGCAGAATGGGTTCTGTTGGCCAAACTTGAGCTAGGACCGAAAAACTAAAGCATCCTTTTCTTCTCTTTTGAGACAGAGCCTTGCTATTTGCTAGATAGTTCAGGCTGGCCTTGAACTATGTAGCCCAAGGTGGCTTGAGACTTGCAGTGATCCCCCTGCCTCAGCCTCCTGAATGCCAGGATTACAAGCATGCACCACTGTGCCCAGCTAAACCGTCATTGCTTATATTCTGTCCTCTGACCCCAAACTGCTTGTCTCTCCATCTCAACAGCTATGCACACAGGTAGGTTAGGAAGAGCCCCCAAATAGCTGCAGGTTCCCTTCTTTTCTCAGGCATCTGACCTGGCACCACCAAGAACCTCACCCTCACACTCTGATTTAGAGGTACCGATGATTTAGAGGTACAGAATTGACACACACAGGTTGGAGGAGGTGACAGACATTGGTCCAAGGGACACATGCTTTCCTGTGGGCATTCCTTCTGCAGTTCCAGAAACCACCTCCAGGTGTCTCCCTAGTAATGACCCCTGATCCAGATGGTCTGTGCCCGCAGACTAATTCCTGATGAAGGCTTTTGGGCAGCCACAGACCAGTCAAGGTCTCCTGGGGCAGAGCTGGTGGCCCCACCTGTGCCGGGCTGCCCGAAGCGCCCGAGGGAAGGAGGAAAGAGCTCAGATCTCAGTGAGGAGGGGCCTAAACCAAGGACTAAGTGTGTGGAGCTGCTGCCTAGACAGGACTGGGAGGGGCGGGTCCTAAATTTGAGCTGTGGCTGGCTTGTCATCAGCTCTGTGATGGACAGTCAAGTCCTGCCCACCCCTCCGCAGAATACGAGCCACTTTGTGCCGCTTGTGGGGGAAGTTGGCGGCAGGACCCTGGGTCCAGACCCCGTCTCCACAAACCCAGGCCCTGAGAGCCAGCGTTATGGGAGTGTCAGCTTGGGGACTGGGGGCGGGTTCCCCAGATAGCCGAGGGGCGGCCCGAGGGATGGCAGCCTTCCTTGTGCATCATGTGGCTCTGCCGTTTCATCTCCCTCTTCTCCTCTGGCCACAGGGCGACAGTCCCGGCCCGGTTCAGAAGAACCTTCACAACCCTATTGTACAGGTAGGTGCATCTTCCCTGGCCACTGGGTCCCCGCAACCTGACCAAGCCTCAGTCCTTGCTCCCCAGGGTCCTCGTCCTCCCTGCTGCCACTCTTGGGCTCCCAAGGTTGGTGGTAATTGAGCCACTCCCCAAGTTCCTCATGGGCTGGCACCTGGGCCTCTTCTGTGACCTGGGCCAGGCACACAGACCTACTCCGTGCACCACACGTCCTGTGCCCTGTTACCCCGGCCAGCATCTTCCCCTGGAGGCAGAGTTTTAAAATTATGGTTATTCTTGAAAGGCTGGTAACCTAGGCAGATGGGCACTGCTAGAAACTACCCATTTTTAGCATTTTCAGTTTTCTGCCCAGACCTACAGGAGGGACACATGACATGAGGGTCGGTCAGGGTCTCAAGAGGGCATCTCTGGGTCTGCGGTCATCTGCAGTGGGGTCCTTTAGGGATAGTGTTCAAAGGCAGGTTCGTAGGCCTTTGCCCTGGAGCCTGCCCCAGTCACAGTGGGGTGGCTTGGAGCCCAGTGACTTCTGGATGTCTTGGGAACCAGAAACTCTCATGAACCCCGCCCTTTGGTGAGTGGCGCCACCATGTGTCTGTGTATACACAGCGCTTGGCAGTTGGCAGAATTTGAATGCAGATCCCACCCAACCCTGCAGCTCCCCCAGCGGTGCGGGCAGAGCAGGCCTCATCATCGTTGTCATTGTCCTTGCTGTCCCCACCTCAGAGATGGGCAAACCGGGCTCAGAGAAGCTGGTTCCACAGGGGTGACCTGACTGGGTCCAGCCCCTGCCCGCACCGTACATGGCCCATCCTGCTCCCATCCAGGCCCATCTCCTGCTCCAGCGACACAGACACACACTCCTCCTGCTGTTTCCACAGACAGTGCCCAGCCGCCTAAGGCCTCACGCAAACAATTTCAATAACAACAACGGTACAAAGGACACGAGCAAGTCTGGACTATTCAGTGCCTCTTATGTGCTAGGCAGCTCCAAGCATTTCTTTTTCCCCAATACTAGGGATTAAACTCCGCCTTCACATTGAGCCACATCCTCAGCCCTGTTTAGTTTTTTGAGACAGGGTCTCACTGAGTTGCTAAATTGCAGTCCTGCCTCAGCCTCCCAGAGTGCTGAGATGACAGGGGTGCAGCCGTCTTCTAAGCATCTCTGTCCTCACTAGACTGATGCCCTCATTACGACCTGGGGCCCGGGGTGGTCCCACTGTCCCCCAGAGGGTGCAGAACTGGCCCAAGTTTGCTCAGAGGGTGAGAGGCAAACCCTGGGACTCTGCCCCAGGACCTCTTGGCTGCTCTACCCCACCACCACTGCCACCCTGTGACTTTGACCCTGACCCACTGACTTAGCACCCGGCTCAGCTTGTCCCTGTTCTTCTCCCCACCCGCCACCTGCCTCCTCAGTCACTAGAGGATCTTGAAGACCAAAAACGGAAAAAGAAGAAGGAGAAGATGGGATTCGGCTCCATCTCCCGCGTCTTCGCCAGGGGGAAGCAGCGCAAGTCCCTCGACCCCGGCCTCTTTGATGGTACCGCCCCTGATTATTACATAGAGGAGGACGCGGACTGGTGATAACCCGCCGCCGTCGCCTGCCGCCGCGGGCGTGTCTGTGTGGCCGTGCGTGCGCGCGTGGGGGGCGCGGGCCCGGGGTGGGGGTGCGCGGGGGGGGGTGCACGCCTGGGTGCTGCGTGTGGCCGAGCATCCCACAGGCGGAAACAGTGTGACCCCGCCCCTGCGTCGCCACCTCTGTAACCGATGTACATACCACAAACCGTGTGTGACTCTGTCAGCTCTCTGTTGTCCTCCGAGCGATACAGTTGTGTTTGTTAATCTGGTTTGTTTTTTTTTTTTTTCACTGTTTGGTTGTCTTTTTTTTCCGTTTGGTTCGTCGGTTTCTTTCTTTCCCCTTCCCCCCCACCCCTCCTCCTCCTTATGAAACTTGAAAACTTGAAGGACTGCTGTGTATTTGTAAATAACAAAACTATCGCACCCTTCAGTGCTTGTAAATGTCCCTCGTCCAAACCGCTGCTCCCGGAGCCCGTCTCGCTGAGGATGTGGTCTGTTTCGATGTCCCCTCCTCCCACCATCCCCCGGTGTGAACGTGTAGGACCAGACCCCTGTTCTCGGGGTGTGCCCGAGTCACTTTCGACACAAGACACCATCGCGGTCAGGGTAAGGTCACTCTCCACAAAGACTCGCAAGCCCAGCAAGCCCAGGGTTTGCTCCTGGCTGGGTTTCTAAGGGGGTCACACGGGCCCTTTTTAATGGCCTGCCTGTTTTTAAATTGCGTTGCCATTTCTTTCTTTATGGAAAAAAAAAACTGTCTTGTTTAATTTATTTGCACAAATGCAGAAGACATATTCTATCTAAATTATTACGTAAATAGCGGATGTATATTTTTCCAAGGGGGGGGGCGGGAGGCGGGGATGTCTGTTGACTTGTGTGTTCTGTGTTCGTGCTGCCATGAGGTGGAGGTCGGGTGGCCAGAACCAGGGACCATCGGATGCCAGGCTTGCTTTTCCTTTCTCCTGTCCCCCCTGTCACCTGCCCTGCATGAAAGGGCTCCTAGTGCTCCTCGCCCCTCCTTCTCCAGCCTTTCCCTATTTATCTGACGTACAGAACACGACCTCCGAGCAGAGTTCAGGCTGTCACAGGCCCCTTCTTGGGCCTGACGTTGGAAAGGGGGAGAGACAGCTGGGGCACATCAGGGTGCAACCAAAGGGACCCTGGGCCTGAGACAGTTGCCCAAAGGGCCAGCTGCATGGTCTGAGCCACAGCTATGCCCTTCCCAACCTTGGGTATCCTGCAGGTGGGCCAGGCAGGTGTCATGGTGGCACCTGTCTTCAGGGGAGGGCTGCTGGGAACACAGTGTCCAGCACCCGAGTCTCTGCCCTCCCTGTTCCAATCGGGTCCTTCAGCCACACTGAGAGTGTCCTGAGCGCCCCCGAGCCCAGTCCCCCAGGAGAGGAGGGCTGGCCGGAGCCTCTGCCCATCTAGGGACCCACGGTGGCCCCAGTGAGGCTCCCCCAGCCAGGAGCTGTGTGAGCTCCGACTCAGAGTGAGGAGAGAGCCCCAGATGCACCCTCCCTGTCCCTGCCCCGCGACCACCCCACTCTCCTTAACAACCAGCTAACCGCTCGGTCCGCACTGCACTCTGGACCACAGTAGTGGCGCTTCTGCTAACAGTGACCTTTTCAGCTCTTAGAAGGCAGCAAGGCAATTTTCAAATGCTGGAGCATCTGGAATGGATAGGATATTGGGTCCAAAGTCTCTAAAACAAACCGAAAAGCCCCAGCCAGCTTCCCCCGTCCCTTCCGACCTGGTCTAGGGGCCGGGAGAGCACGCAGGGTGCCTCAGCCAGCTTTTCCTGCCCACTTTGCCCGCCGTATCCGAGCCTCAGGGGTAAGGAGCAGCGGCCAGAATGGGCACCCAGAGTCAAATTTTAGAAAATCCTTTCTCCCCCAGGAATTTTTTTTTTTTGGTTGATTTTATGGTTTTTTTCTTTACTTATGAGAAAATACGATTGCAACCACTCCTGGTAATGATTTAGTAGTTCCTTTTCATTTCAGTTTTTGTAAATTAGGAGATAATTCTAAGAGTTACTAAGAATGATTTATTTAAGAACTACGTCAAATAGAGAATGAGTTATGGGTAACATTAGCTGAAAATAACCTTTCCTGTGGGAAAGGTTTCTCGAAGGCATGGATGCAAATATAAAATATTAAAAAAAATCTAAATAAAGCTTATTTTAAAATATGATCGAATTCTATGTTATTTGATTGTTTCGATTTTGCTCCGAGTGGGGGCTGTGCCCCTCTGGGAGTCGCACCCCAGAATGGCCCGCTCCTTGGAATTCCAGGGCTGGGCCCTCAGGGGGTGACAGGAGGGGCCGAGGAAAGCTGGCTGGACCCCGGCCTGGGGTGAGGCCACGCCAGGGTGGCCTCCCTGAAACGTCTTGCCACTGCCGCCCTGCCTGTACCTTAGGGGAGCGACAGCCTGCAAGGCCGCCCCTCCACGCCCAGTACCCCACGATCTGAGGCTCGGTGGCCATCAGCTTTCTTCTGCTTCCTCCCCCAGCCCCCACCCTCCCTGGGGACTCAGTACCTTAAGGGAGACAGCAAAGGAGCCACAGAGCTTCCTTGACTGAAGCCATTGTGGGCTTTTCTGAGACCCATAAGGTCCTCCAGATGCCAAACTCAGTTCTCCCCCGAAAATGCCATCGTGTGTCCCAGGAAGAGGTCACCAGGTCACCCCCACCCTGACTGTAGCCAGTGTCTCCATCTCCTAGCTGACTGACAGTATCCTCCCCAGCAGATAGACTGAGGAAACCCAGGCTCTTCACTCTCCTGCCATCTCTGCTGGGAGAAAGATAAAGCTATGGTTGACAGAACAGACCAGGGCACTGTGAAACAGAACCCAGATTAGTAAGGGACACTAGGGGTCATTGAGGACTGAGCAGGCCAGGAAAGCTCAGGACTGCAAGGAACTTAGGGCCATGTGTCCCAGAGTCTGCAAGGGCCACACCTAAGGGGAAAATGTCAGTGCAGGCCAGGCCCCTGAAATCTATTTTTAATCTCTGGTGATTCTAAATGGCGGCCTGGATTAAACACCACTGGGCTAATCTGAGAAAGGCAGGTATGTTCAAGACACACTGCACCGCTGCATCCCATGCCTGCCCCGTGCAGACATAACTAATGGATCACAGAATCCTTCCCACCCATCCCAGAGTGGCTCTTTTGTCACTGCCAAACCACCAGAGTTGGCACACAGGATAAAGCCTATTTGCTGTCCTGAAGTTAACCCACCCCTCACACTGGAGAAAACTTTAGCCCAGAGAGAATTGGTTTGTCCATGGTCCTAGCAGGCACCTACCATCCTGTGACCATCTCAAGAGCAAGGCCACACGGTATCCAAAACAGCACCTCCTGTGTGCTTTTTTTGTCTTCCTGTGCTGGGGCTACAACTCGGGCCTTGTGCGTGCTGGGCAAATGCTTTACCACTGAGCTGCCACACTCCTAGTCTCACTGCTTCCTTTGCTAGAAAAACTCTTGCTCAGATTGTCCCACTTCAAAGGGCATCTATTGGTCAAAAATTGGAGTAGGGCTGCCCAGGACATTCGGGGCCAATGTTCCATCCGCACAGGTTGTACACTGCATTACTCCAAAAGGTGCCGTTCTCTAGGCCAGCATGAGAATGGGGTCCTGAGTTATGCAGTGTGCAACCTGCAAGACTGTACGCAGCAGTTCTTCTGCATCCTCACCCATGCTGCTAGGCTTGGAGCAGTATAATCAGCAATCGTAATAATAAAATAATAATATCTAACATTACTAAGCATTTGCCATAGACCAGACTCCATGCTGTGCATTTTCATGTATTAACTCAGTTAAACCCCGCCTCCAACAACCTGTGTTACTGATGAACAAACTGAGGTTGAGTCAGTCAGTCATGGGGGGTCACCAAGATTTAAGCTTCAGATTTGGTGAGTCTGGCTGCACTTCACTGTCGGGCCCTGGACGGGCTGGGACCAAGCAGTTGGGCCTGACCCCCAGGTACATCTTTGGGGTTTCACTGGGGCCTGACTGGAGGGCTTTGAGCCTGAGGATTGTCTCCGCCCCACCCCGCCACTATGCACCTGCAGCCAGGAGTCGCCCTGCATCACTGGACCTGGGCTCCAGGGCCACACCGAGGGGGTCAGTACTCTGACAACGTGGTTCTTAAATACCTCTGAGCCCATCTCCCAAACTTGCATTCCCCAAGATGGTCTCACGGGCCCCCATTCCCTGTCCACCTACTCCAAACAAATGGCCCTTAAGCTTCTTCAGCTTACCCCCACCAGATGGAGCAAACCACGACCTGGCTCCCTACCTCCACCTGTTGTCAGTGGAAAAAGTCCCTGGTGATAATGAAGAATAAACAGGGAACTCCTGTTAGCTTACCTTAAAAATACATTTGTAACTTTGCCTTAGAAAATAATGCCCTATAAACATAAAAATAGCTTAGAAGCTTGTGTAGTAGAAGTTACTTAAACGGAGTCATGGCACATCAGCAGTGAATCTGCAGGCAAGAGTATCAGCCAGGCTTGTTGGCACATGGAGGCTGAGGCAGGAGGACTGGAAGTTTGAGTCCAGCCTGGGTGACTTAGCAAGATCCTGCCTTAAAAATAATAATCACCTTAAAGAGGGTTTAGCTCAATGGTAGAGTGCTTGCTTAGCAAGTACAAAGCCCCCAGCTTGATCACCGGCACCCAAAAATGAATAAATAAAGGGCTAGGGATGTAACTCAGTGCAAGGGCCCTGGGTTCAATAGGCCACACCAGTCTGTTGGTGTGGAGATTCTATCCCCGGACCATACTCACAGGATGCCCTGAAGCCCGTTCCTGGGAAATACGCAAACACATAGCCCGGTGTGCTCTCAGCTCGGCTGGGCACGCCACCCATAATACCCTTCGGCCTTGACAAAGCGACCCCAAGAGGACTGGGCTTTAAGGAGCAGCAACAGCAGCAGCCAAAAACCTTGACTTAACGCTTCCTGAAAATAGTGGGACTTCCTCTTACCCAGCAGGTGCCCAGGGAGCCGTGCCACATTGCCAGGCTGCGCATAGCTGCCACACTTCTGAGTCCCCAGAAAACGGTGGTGGCTGGTGGCTTATTCACCTTTCTGAGTTGCAGGTTTTGGAAATCCCTGGTTGCTTTCTTAATACATCACCAGGAAGTAGCTGTTAACTGCATCATCCATCAATACAAGAGAAGCCATAAATTGCACACCACACTCCCAGAATCCTCCAAGGAAGGATTTGCCCTTGGAAAGTCAGCTGTGCCCCCCCTAGAGGACCCTCTCAGCTCCCAGTAGGTTTCAGGCCTGGCCAGCATAGTTGCTCCCAGCTCTGACCCTGTATCTGATTTCAAGCAAACTGTTTAACCCATAAGCCTCAGTTCCTCATCTGTAAAGTGGGTGTAATACCCGCCCTTCTGCATAGGCTTAGATAGGAAAACTGAATATGCTTTGGGGACCAGAAAGGGGTAACCCCAGGATTTGTGTTCCCATGACTTGTAATAGGTTTAAATTCAACAGGCGGTTGGGAAAAGGATAGAAGCAACTTGCCACGTCTGGACCAAAGCAACTCAGACTTGTCCCTAGGGGAAACCGGTGTTGGGTTGTGTGAACCTAGACTGCTCCAGCTGCCAGAGTCTGCGAACACCAGTCCTCGGGGTCCAAGCGCAGTGCTGGCGCTGCCAAGGCCCCTCTGCATTGGGACGGGGAGGATGTGAGGCCTTTGCCAACAGCATCCTGTCTTTCTAGAGCTTGTGGACAGTGTGGGCAAGTTTAGACCCAGAGCAGTGGCGGGGCTGCCAAGGGCCGGGTTCCAGAGGCAGAAGCTGCAGGGGCCAGGCAGGGGTGGCGCAAGTATAAGGACCAGCGTCAGACCTGCAACAAGGTGGCCTCACTTAGTCCCTTCCCGTGCCAAGTACTGTCTGTCTCCAGATAATCACTCATCTGATCTTCTCACTCCCCCCCAGAGAAATCCTCTTGCAGATTGGCTCACCGCGGCACAGTGAGGTGAAGTTCTCGCCCAGAGTCACATGGCTGGAAGGGCAGAGCCGGCTTCAGACTCCAGCAGTCCGGCTGCCGAGCTCGTGTCTGGGTGTCTGCTGCATAATCTCAGGTCAGCCCCTGGCCCAAGCTCCCCCTTAGGGTCAGCCAGTAGAAAGCTTCCAAGAGAAGGTCTCAATGGGAGGAGATCAAGCCCAGAGCAGATCAGCTCTTTGGCGGCTGTTTTTCAACCCAAAATAGGAAGAGTGTGGGATAAATAGGGAGTTTGCAAACTGCGTTCTGTGGAACCCTGAGGGGTTCCTCAGAGGTCCCTCTCGGGGCTCCCGCAACTGGTGATAGAACCAGCCGGCAGGGTCTGGACCACCTTCGGCCAGGGCTCTGTCCATGGCCTGACACACACTGGACTTCCATGTAAGGGTCCGTTTCAAGGGTCCCGTGGTAGGAACAGAAAGCAAGATAAAAAGGAAACTAGGAGTTTGAGAAGCACACGTAGATCAGTAGCTATCACCACCTGACCAAGCCCAGCCCACACCGACTGCACCACAAGGGCCAGGCCTGGGCCGAGGTCCATGGCAAGCAAGCTCCCAGCACAGCTCAGTCCCAGGAGGTTTTCAAGGGGCTGGGGCCGGGGCCAAGGCCGAGGGCAGCATCATGCCTGTGTGACATGGGCAGACCTGCCCGGAGCACCATAAGAAGCATGAGGCCACCTTCCTGGGGAGCCAAGGTGCCCTGCTGGGGAAGGACCACACCCAAGCATGACCCCAGCAATGCCAAGACAGCTGCTGCCAGGGCCTCATGGGGCCCCACCGAGCAGAGTCAAGGGGGCTGGGACAGGGCATCTGCCATCTCCAGCCAGCCCCAGGACCTACAGCAGTACCCCGTTACAATCACAGAGAGGTTCCCCAACTTCCCTAGAGGCACGCAGTCAGGGAGTGGCAGGAGCAGGTGTCAAATATGAGTGAAGTCCAAGTACCAAGATGGTATCCATATCTCAGAATCCCCCTGACCTAT
Source organism: Hystrix cristata (assembly GCA_004026905.1). Classification (NCBI taxonomy): domain Eukaryota; kingdom Metazoa; phylum Chordata; class Mammalia; order Rodentia; family Hystricidae; genus Hystrix; species Hystrix cristata. The sequence goes on from PVJO010001596.1 coordinate 125,554, forward strand.
GGCCCACAGATACTCCTGCTGGCCTTGGCCTGGAACCCACAGCACCTGTGGACCCTGGACTCTGAGCCCTAAATTAGAACCAGCCGAACATACACCTCCTGCAGAGACTGGGGTTTAAGGACCCCAGACCTCCCCATCCCGGAAGCCTATCACCCCCACCCAGCACAGTCAGGAACACTTCCCAGCTTGGTCAAGGGCTCACTGTGTGGCTGCAGCCGAGGGGCTGTTTCCCCTCTGGGCCTCAGGCTGTCTCCGAAGCAGCCCAGGTGGCAGTGGTTATCCATCCACCGCACAGACCATGAAGCCTTAGGAGTCCCTGGACACCGAAGGCAACAGTAGTCACCCTGTTCTCAGCTCTCAGCCTCCACACATTGCTCTTGAACTCCAAGTTCCATCACGTGTAGCCTGTAGCTCCACTCAACCAGCAGTTCTGCAGCATTGAGGCCGTGTGGGCCAGGGGCCAGGTCCTCTATGAGTCCCTCCAAGGGCTTCCGGTGGCTTCCAGGACGGGAGGAAAACATGGCGCCCGAGGGGAGTCTCCCTATGAGCCCCTACCCCATCCCCAACCTTCCCACTCGGCCCCGCTCCCCATCCCGAAAGTGCTACAGGCCTCCTTAGCCCTAGACAAACTCCCGAAGAACGGAGGCCCTCGCTTCTGAGAGTCTGCAAGATGAGGCCAGAGACCCCCCCAGGAGGCACCACAGCCCTCTACACTTTCCAAGGCTCTGTCACGGCAGGCGGAGACAGGGCTGAGTGTAGACTGCACAGATGCCCTGGTTCCCACCTCAGTCCCGACCCTCATGTCTGGAGACTTAGGCAAGTTGGTTTCTTCTGCTGAGCCCCCGTTTCCTCACCAGTACAACAAGGACAGCAAGATCCCACCCTGGACAGCACAGCAGGGGTGACATGAGCTGATGCACATAGCGGGCTTACCTCAGGTGGCCGTGAATGTTGCCATAGTGATGACGATGACCATGGTGATATCACTCCTGCCTGTCACCAGCCCAGTGAGGTGGGCAGGACAGCCCCGCTATACAGATGAGAAGACTGAGGCCCAGGCTCAGCAAGCTGCCTGCTCTGCCAGGGCCAGCGGGTGTCAGAGCAGCCTTCCAGAGCTGCAAGGGCGCTCGGCCTCTCACCTCCCCTCCTGCTGCAGGTGTAAGGAGTTTGCCCGCCTCTCACCTCCCCTCCTGCTGCAGGTGTAAGGAGTTTGCCCGCAGCCAGGCAAGTGCTGGCATCTGATCTGGCTCCTCCCTCCCAGGCCAGCACATAATGTTCAGCTGGGGGCAATAAATCCCTGGTCCGTGAGTTTTAGAAACACAGCGTTGTGTCTCCTCGCCTAGAGGTCAACACAGGCCTTAGCTTATCAAGCCTCTAACAAGTCCTGCAGTAAAGAGAAATCTCTTCTTTTTTTATCTAGTATTTTCCAGTGTTTGCCCGGAAGTGTGGGACAGGTGACATTGTTGGGCTTCTCTGGTTCCAGTATTCTGTACTTTGAGGCATTAGCTCAGTGGTTCTTTGGGGATATCTAAGCAGCCACCTTCCTGACATGCATTGGCCACCAATGCCCGCAGCTCCTGTGGGGTCCCTGTGAGCCTAAGAAGTGAGGCGGTGTGACAAGTGGTGGGCCAGGTGCCTTCCGACATCTCCTGCTCAGAGCATCCTCTGCCTGGCAAGCGGCAAGGCCAGAAGTGCCTCCACAGAAGAGCCCCTGGGGACGGGCCAAGGTGCCGGCCTGGGCGCTCCTAACTCACTGCTGTCCTGGACCCACGTGCACACAGAGGGCTCAGGCCTGTGCACGGAGCTGCGGAGCACCTGGCCCCTCCTGCCCTCCGAGGGCCTCTGTTGCCCTTGGGCAGCTCTGCACTTTCCTGGCACACCCCAGAGACGCCAGAGTCCCACCCACGCTGGCACTTCCGGCCTCATCCCGGCGCTGCTGTGGACGCAGGTGCTGCCGGCCCAACGGGCGCAAAGCACACGGGCCCACATAAAGCAGTCCGCGGGCTCTGGTGAGGAACCCTGGGCTGAGGGTGCTGGCCTGGTCTTTCCAGAGCTCCTGATCTTTCAAGAATTCAAAACTGACATAGAATACACCCCAATTTTCCAATTTATCCCAATTTTTAATATCGAAACTCACCTTTTAAAATTGCCATGTCCGTGGAGGAAAGAAGTCTTATCGTGCCAGTTTGTCCCCAGGTCTGCGGCCCTGCCACTTCCAGTCTGGAAGGTCTGCATGCTTGTGTGGCCACGATGGTCCTGATCTTGCTCTGGCCACCTCAGTCCAGCAGCCCTGCCGGAGCCCTCTCGCCCTCCTCCCTGGACACGCAGCAGAAGGGGCCATGCTTGTTTCTGAGCCCAAAGCCCAGTTCCAGGGCTCGGGCGGTCTGGGGAGTGGGCTTGGAGAAGAAGGCCCTCAGAGCTGTGCTCAGACACCCTGAGTCCCTCAGCACCCCCCAAAACTTTTTGGGCCAGGGACCACCTGCCCACCCACAGCTAAGTGACTTACTGATATTTATTGAGTGCCTACTGTGCCGGGCATTTTGCATACTTATTAAGTCACTCAACAAACACTGACTGAGCACTTCCTATATGCCAGGCTCAGGGCTGAGCATGCAGATATAAACAATGAGATAACATAAATGACCCTGAAATAGTTCTCACCAGCATCACGTGAACTGTGTATTGTTGCCTCCACTTTACAGGTGAGAAAACTGAGGCTTAGAGAGGTGACATAAGTAGCCCGAGGAGACATAATCAGTGATGGAACAAGGACAAAAATTGGAGCCCAACAGACTCCCGCACTGCACCCCTTTATGGGCAGATGTGATTGAAGCCGACAAAATTATGAGCCTTTGGACTAAGGCTGTGTGCTTTAATTTCCAGAGCGCTGGGGCGGGAGGCAGGCAGATAAGGGGCGGTGCAGATAAGGAGAGGAGACAGAAGCCGTTCACACAGCGGGTAGAAACTTCCCGGGATCCTTCAGCCCGTGGCGTGGCTCTGGCTCAACACACCAGTGGTTCTAGAGGGGCATCGTCAGTGACAGTGACCGTGCTGTGGCCACCAGCCCGGCTGTAGGATCACCCGCTGCCACATCTCAGGGCGCATGACTGGGAGCCATGTCCCCTGCCTGCTGCCTAGAGGCGCCCGAGTGGCAACCCCACCCCTGCCAGCCTCCCCAGTTTCCTTCCTGGTGCAGGAAATTAAACACTGCTCATAAGCATCCCTGCTGTCCCTAAATCGGCCTTGTGTCATGCACAAAGCAGCTCAGCCTCGACTTAGGAAATTTCCCGGAAGACCTTGCAAAGTGTTCAGAGTTAGGCCGGAGGCTGTGTGCTTTGCGTTCATTATGTATGATCCAAATGCCCGGCCCTGGCCCAGAGGCTCAGGATCGCGAGTCCCCATGAGCTCAGGGACAAGGAGCTGCCCCGCAGTGTCTCCCGACCGTCACAGGGCTGAGCGCGGCCAGAAAGCGGAGAGCTCCAGAGCAGGGGCTGAGGGAACGGAAGAGGTGTTCAGACTCTTGCTAGGGAGGAAGGGCATTGAGAAGCGACAACCCCCAGCCAGGCACGGCTCCCAGCTTCGCCCAGGAGCTGTGCCGTGCACCTGGCACGGCCTCTACTTGGGCACCCAAGAAGAGTCCTCTCTTGCCCAGACCTCTGCTTAAAGATCGCTCTCATTCCTCCTGGGATGATGCCCTTTCAGGCCTCCCAGGGGTGGAGAAGTTTGCCGGGGAAACCTGCCGAAAGAGGCACAGATGTGGGACTCCTGAGGAGGCAGCTCCTGGGGGAAGATGGGCTTCAATTGCAGGTTAGGCTCTAAGAAGGACTTCCCAAATGGCTGTGCTATTCCAGTGAAACAGGTCAGCAAGGCAGAAAAGGGAAGTTTTCGATGTATAATTTAAAGCACAAAGCAGGCCTCGCAGGCTGAGTTTGCTTTCCCTGGACCTCTTAGCATCTTCCCTCTATGCATGTGAAATCAGGAAAGAGTTTCCAGGAAGCTACCTGGGAAACAGCAGACAGCGCAGAGCCTGGCTGACTCGGGGAATCAATTCCCTGACCCCTGAGAAATTCCAGAGTGTGCCTGGAGGGGGACGCTGTCCCCTGAGGCTTGGCACAGTGGGGACTGGCGCAGTAAGCACAAGCCTGGCCCCTCTCAGGCAGGGGCACCAAAATGAGGGAGAGGAAAGCAGGGAATTTTAAGAAAAGCAGGATAAAGTCGTGATGCTGGTGGGGGGCTCCACTGGGCTCCCATCTGCTCTGTGGGGTAGCGGATATCAAGGGACCCCCTGGGTGGGATCGTGCCCTGGGTCGGGGTGCTGCCCGCCGGGGGCCTGCTGGTGTGCAGCGGACCTCACTGTCTGACCCAGGTCTGTGGTGGCATCTTCCACACGTGTCCTGGGGGGTGAGTGAGACTGCAGCAAAGCACCATCATCGGATGTCCAGGGTCCCTTGGAGCAACTGTCACCTGGCCGTCAGAAATCAGTGTCCACGCTGGACTGCAGGGTTCAAAAAAAGAATCCAGATTCTGGCTGGAGAGCTCTGCTCGGGCTGCCCTGCCCCTTCCCCAGGGGCGAGTTCTGACCGAAGTTGGCTGCCCATGTCTGGCACCCCACGGTGCCCAGGACAGCCCCCCAGCACAAGTGACCTGGCACCAAGTCAGTGGCACCAGCATGGAGGGACCTCGCCACAGGCAGAGAAAAGGACAGACCATGCGGTGCCTTTGAAGGACCACGGTGGCACCGTGACAGAGAGGCTCCTGCTCCCCGTCACGACCCCCCTGGCTCCCTGCCCTTACTTTAACCTGTGAGGAGTGGGCTCGTTCTGTCTGGCAGCCTCCTTGAAATCCAAGAGAGTCAGTCCTGAAACATTTACCCTGGCTTGGGGTCTTGCTAGGAGCCAGCGATGCGCAGAGAGAGAAAGCAGGCCCTGGTCCTGCGCTGGGGAGGCACAGGCCCGTGGGAGACACCGATCTTTGTTGAATGAGCGCACAACCTAGTTAACTCCAGCCGTGAGAAGGGCCCGGCAGGGAAGGAAGGTTCCTGAATTAATGAGAACTATATGCACATGAGTATGAGTGTGTGCATGCATGCTGGGGGAAGGGACACCTATATCAGGTGACCAGAAAAGGATTCCCTGAAAAGGACACTCACCAGCTGTGTAGGAGTTTGCCAAGCACGGAAAGCAGCAGCCGCCCTTCAGGCCAAGTGAAGGGCAGGTGCAGGGCACAGGAGTGGGGTGTCTGGAGCAGGTGGGAGATGCAGGTGCCAGGAAGCAGCAAGAGCTGGAGGATGCAGCCAGGGAGGTGGGCAGGGCCAGGCACACGGCCCCAGGCAGATGCTTTTTTTTATTTTAATCACTCTGGGCTCAAGGACAGAACAGGAAGGAGAGAGTGAGGGTTTGGGGAGGGGACTGGGGTGTGCTGGGGAGGATGGTGGGCCGAGCTGGACCAGGCACAGGAGGTGGAGACTCCGGAGGGATGGGATTCGGCAAGGGGCTTTAGTGCCCTCACCCAGCCTCCCCACGCTCCCTGCTCATCAGCAGTGGGGTCCCGTGTGCAGACAGCCGCCAGAGGTCTGAGCCCCCAGGGGAACAGCAGATCCACGAGGGTGCTGGCTCACATGTGGCCACTTCCCCTCTGGGGAGGGGGTGCTATTTCTCAGCGCCACCCGACCTGGGACCATACAGTGTCCTTTGTGACTAATGTGCCCCCACCAGGCTTACTGAATTGGCATCCAGTCATACATTTAAACTCCAAAGTAGGTTCCAGATAGTCACCAATAGGAGCCTTCTAAATCCAGGACATTTATCACCCAGCCGCCAGCAGGATTTAAACTCAAAATTGTTTTTTTCTTTTTGTTTTTCGAGACAGGGTCTCACTCTATAATTCAGGCCAAGCTTGAACTCACTGTAGCCCAAGATCACCTGGACTCTCAGCAACCCTCCTGCCTCAGCCTCCTGAGTGCTAGGACCACAGGCACATGTGGCCACGCCCAGCATTATCATAGTGCCACTTGGCGCAGCGTTCCAGGGATGCTCCAGCTCATTAGGGTTGGGTGAGCAGCTTTCCTGGACCCATGCAGGTGGCCCCAAGCCCGCCTGACCTCACTGGGGCAGGTCTCAGTGCAGGCAGGGTGGAGGAAGGGCATGTGTGGCAAGGGCTTCTCAGATCTCCTCCTGGGCACCGATGAGAGGTACCCTGATCATTGCACTGCCTCTGCATCCTGGCCCCAGGTTCACTTCCACCAAGCCCACCACCCTGCCAAATGATCTGCGGCTTAGTGAGCACAGTGGGTGTCTGACTGTGGGATTAGTGCCCAGGTGGCTCAGCGTTTAGTAGATGGTGCCATATGACAGGAGGATATAACAGAGGCCCAAGTTAGGTGCGGACAGCCTGGTCCACATCACCCCCCTCTGTTCTTCGGGTCATTCCATGTCTGTCTCTCTGTCGCCGTGTGTCTGTCGCTCACTCTGACCATGACGCGGCTCCCAGATCCCCAGCTTGGTGGGTGGGGCTCAGAGACAAAGCCCACCCCTGCCAGCTCCCGCAGTCCTTCCCACTGTGCTCCTGTGACGAGGCGCAAGCCCTGAGCGTCACCATGCACCAGCCCAGCTTCTGCCCAAGGGGCTCACTTGATGGCAGGGCAGATGGACAGCCGGTACCCACAGCAGGAGGGCATCCTGGGAAGCGCAAGGGAGGGCACACATTGAACATTTTAGAATATAAAATATACTTGATACTGTTAAAAATAGGTGGTACATGCCTGTAATCATAGCGCCCTGGAAGGCTGAGGCAGGATTATGAATTTTTGCCCAGCTCAGGAACTTAGTGAGGCACTGCCTCAAAATTTAAAAAAAAAAATTTTAAAGGGTTGAGGATGTAACTTAGTGCAAAGACTCTAGGTTCAATTCCCAGCACCTCAAAGATAGACAAGATAGATAGACAGATAGATAGTAGGTAGATGAGTTAAACTGTGGACTAAATAGCGGAAGAGAAATGTTTTCAATGAGATATCAAGAAATTACCTACCAAGAATGCAATGCAAAGAGATAAGGACAGACTAGGAAGGAGAAATTAGAGCTGAGTCTAATAGCTAAGAAATTAGAATTAGAAATTAGCTAAGTCTAATAAAACAGCCACTGGCCACACATTGCTGTTTAAATTTATGTTTGAATTAAAGTTGAAGAAAAGTAAAACTCTGTTTTTTGGTGCACTAGCCACCTTTCAAACGATCACAGCCCCGTGTGGCTGACATCTGTCACACTGTCATTTCCACTGTCATAGAACATTCTGCTTGTGGGGGACGTGAGGTTTTAAAATAAGAAAGACAGAATCCAACCTAAGTCTAGCTGGAATCTCAGAAGAAACTAAGAAATGGGGAAGAGGAACTATTTAGGAGATTGAAAATATGCCACCAATGAATTCATAAATATAGAAAGCACAAGTTGTAGCAATCAGAATAAAAAAAGACATTCACGCCCAGCTTCACTGTAATGGAACTACAGAACGCTAAAGACAGAGAAACTCGCAAAAAGACCTAACGGAAGCACAACAGCAACTTCTCTTTAGCACAAAGGAAGACAGAAAATCCCAGCACAAGACCTGCAAAGTGCTAAGAAAATAACCGTCGGCTCTGCCAACGCACGCATACACCGCCTGGGATCCAGCAGCCAACGCAGTCCTTCTCAACAGAGGCCTCCCGAGCCTCATCCTGACTGGCAGCATTTCTATCAGTTTCTCTGGTTTTCCAGGCTCTGACCAGAGTCTCCCATATAATAAATTTAGAGTGCTCCAGGCCTGCCTCTTCAGCTGGTCTCTCAAAACCTTTCCAAATTAATCCCAAAGGCTCTTAAGCCACATGGCCAGGCAACGTCACAGCAAGGACCCCACTTCTCCAGTACCAATTTCTATATTAGTTACTTTTCTAGAGTCCGTCATTTGCAAGAGAGCAGATTTAGTACAGGACATTTACACATTACAACATTCACACACACAAGCCAAATGCGGAAAGAGTGCAGAACGTCTGAGTGTGCACTGGAGACCCGAAAGACCCACTTAAGGGCTGAGAGCCCACAGCACTGTATCAGGTACATCCATGTCTGCATTAAAAGGCTGAAGAAATCTATACTGGAACCATCTCCAACAACAGCAAGGCCCTGAGTGCCTCCTGTGACAAGAACAGCTGAGTTCACTTCAGGGAAACCAGCCACAACAGAGCTTCTCCTGGGAAAGAGTCGGCCCTTATCTTCTGCTCCTGTTCTCATTTATGCTGCGTCGGCAACAACCCTCAGGTGGACCCTCTATGCCCAGAACCCACCAACTCAGTCCAGCTGAGTGTTCCTGTTCAAGCTGCCCATAAGAAGTCCACCGCAGCAACCATCGAGGCAATAGCTCCCAAACGTCAGCTCCTGGGGGCCTTGTGAGAACACAGACACCTGGGCCACGCCTCAGACTCTCCGCTGGGTTCTGGAATTTTCATTCCTAACAAGCTCCAGGCCGTCTGATGCTGCCGGCCCGGGGACCCCACTTAGAGAACTAGGACACGGAACACGGAGGCTCACAGAGCTTAACTGCAAGCTAGAAAAGAGGGAAGAGGGGCTGGAGATTTAGCTCAGTGGTTACAGTGCTTGCCTCATGAGCACAAAGCCCTGAGTTTGATCCCCAGCACCAAAAAAAAAAAAAGAATAAAAAAACGAGGAAAGAACGGAATGAGATGAACAGCACAGTGTTATTCCACCCTCCGTCCCAGCCAGTTCAGTGCGGGAGAACTACAACGCCAGGCACACGGATCATTTTAAGTCTTCTGGTACCCACACGTCAAAAGAAGGAGCAAGCGAGATGAATTTTAGTGCCATAGTTTATTTAAACTAATTCACCCCAAATATTATCATTTTGATATGTGATCAATGCAAAAATGATGAACGACATACTTGGCAAATCTTTTCTCCTTCACGCTAAGTCTTCAAAATCCACAGTCTGTTTGATACTTTAGGCGTCTCTCAATGTGGACCAGCCACATTATGTGACAGGCACTTAGTAGGTCCCTGTGGCTGGAGCCACCTTACAGGACAGAGCAGGCCTATGCTGTGACATGAGCTTGCAGAGGACCGAGACCCCCATGAGGTCACTGAGTGTGCACTCTGTGCCAGACACTGGGCTGATCTCTGCCCTCCACACCTCCTGCAGTCCTCCCATCTTCGGGGAGATCAGGGATCATTTATCAACCCCATTTTACAGAGGGGGAAATTGAGACCAATAAAATTGAAACACATTTCCCCAAGACCCTTTCTGGTGAGCAGCAGAGCTGGACACAAGCCTCCATCGCCTGCTCCTCCATTGCCTTTGACCCTCTCAGCCAGGGCCGCCTCTACAGTGGTTCTTCCAACAGGCCAGACGTCTCTGCCACAGTCCCCAGCTCTGCTGTCATGGCACGAAAGCTCCCTTAGACGACACGTAAACAAATGGACGAGGCTGCGGCAGGATCAAAATTATACTTGGAAAAACACGTGGAGGGCCCATAGCAGCCTCCTGGGCAATCATGATGATGTTAGCCGTGGTCATGTTACTGTTGTGGGTGTGTGTGCATGTGCACATGTGTTTTCTATGTACATGTGCATGCTTTGCGGTGCACACACTGGGCCTGGATGGGGGAAAGACAGCCACTCCTCCCGGTCTCGGGCCTCCCGGCACCCACGGGGTTACCTGTCACGGCGACTCCCCCAGGGGCCCAGTGTGGCCTCTGATCTGTAGCCCTCAGCCCGGCTGTAAACATGAGTTATTCCCACTCTCAGGGCTGAGGAGGGAGTGATAAGAGTCAGGCCTGCAGCCATCCCAGACATAAAATCGCCTTTACTTAATGGTCATGACCCTAAGACTCCCTTCCTCCCTCCATCCCTGTCTCCTTGCAAGTCAGGCCTGAGTGGGAAAGGGGGAGGGTGCTGAGTAGCTATTTACATGGAACCCAAGGCGTGTTTCCCCCTAGGATCCCTGCAGCCCAGACTCCAGAAATAATGGGGGTTGGAAGCCAGCTCACCTCCTGCCAGCTTGTGGCCCGAGACCTGTTAGCTACAGAATAACACACACACATACATTCACAAAACACTGGGTAATTTTGCCTGAGTGTGAGTGTGTGTGTGTGTGTGTGTGTGTACGCGTGCACTAACATATGAGAAAGTACTCTTAATTGTGGCCTGCACAATTACCCATCACCCCTTTCAGGAGTAGACTTTTAACATTCATCCATCCAGGATTATGTATATATCTATGCATATTAAAATTGTACATCGTATATACAGATATTTTTTAAGGTACAGTTGGGATTGCCTTGTACTTACTGCTTTTTTTGCTTTTTTACTCAGCAGCTGACTGTGGACATAGTCCAAGGTCAGAATAGTTCTCCTGAGACAGATTTTTTAAATTAATTGCAGGAATTCTAATTAGGAACCAAGCATCATCCGCTCGGATAAGCTCCCATCAATAACTGTATTATTGCTTCCTAGTTTAATTTTTCTGAAGTTTTGTGTTGTAAGACTATACGTGGCCAGGAGTGGTGGTGCACACCTGTAATCCCAGCACTTGGATGACTCGGGCAGGAGGATTGCCGTGAGTTCAAGTCTAGCCCGGACTACATAGTGAGATGCTGTCTCAAAAAACAAGACAAAAACAAACAAAAAAAAGACTATGCATGATACATGTATATGCGATACTTTGGTAATAACAAATTATAGCAAGAAGAAAATAGCCTTATTCTCCCCAGTACCCAACCTCAGTCACTAATCATAAACATTGGTGTGAACTTGTTACTCGTGTTTTAAACTACGTGCCTTATTTGTGCCCATGGATAAGTGTTTTTTAGGTCATTGTAATGGATCGTTATAATTAGATCACTATGTAGGATTTTGGCAGGGTCGTTTCTAATCAGGCTTATTTGTAATGTTTGCCATGTCTCGTTGCATTGTGTCTGCTCCCCTCTTTGGTTAGCCTTGTTTTAGAGTCTTTTCCCCCTGGGCTGGGTCTGTGGAACCCGAAATTTGCCTGTTCACTGGATGTCAGCGCAGCCAAGCTGACTGCGAAGAGGGCTGGGAAATGGTGGAGAGGTGGAGAAACCGTTCTTTTTATTTATTTATTTATTTATCTTTGTCTGTGAGGGCCATTTCAGAACAGGCTTCAGAATTTAGGAGCGGAGCTGGGCCCCATTTATCCCAAGAAAATGAATCACCTGGTTGCCCAAAAATGACTTCCACCACCGTGTTTACAACAGTGAAAAATTGGAAACAACCTCGGTGCCCATCAATAGGAGGCAGGCGAAATAAATTACAGCGCGTCCTTTCCATGCCTCGCGCCGACACCATAGTGCAGATCTCTATTGAGATGGAAGATGTCCTCCGCCATGCTGGGGACCAAAGCACGTCCCAGCCCTGAGCATGCCGTGCAAGCCTGCGGGCCGTGCGTCGCCAGCATGTGCGTTGGCATGTCCCAGAGAGTCACTAACTAGGGCCAGCAGCTGTGTCCAGTGCCGGGGGGAGATGCTTATGTTCTGTTTTATTTTCATTCCTTTCCGGAATGAATTTATCACTGTGATTGTTCTTTTCTTTGCAGAGGTGAAGATTACTTTTGTAATAGGCAAGGGGTGCAACTCGAAACAAATCAAAGTTGTTGTGATTTGGGGGGAGACCTGCCTGCCTCCTGGTCCCCCAGAGTGGCTGTGCATGCTTGTGTGTTGCAGACTCGGACACCCAGTGCAGCCCCACGCGACTCAGCCTCAGCCTGTCGGAGGGCGAGGAGCAGATGGACCGGCTGCAGCATGTGGAGCTGGTCAGGACCACGCCCATGTCCCACTGGAAGGCCAGCACCGTCCAGGCCTGGCTGGAGGTGGTCATGGCCATGCCCATGTACGTCAAGGCCTGTGCGGAGAATGTGAAGAGTGGGAAGGTAGGCGGCTCCAGCCCGCGGTGGGATGCACCCTCCTGTGGGCCCTGCCTTCCCGGGAGCTGACCACCCTGGGCAGGGGGAGGGGCAGTCTAGGAGTTGGCTGGTCTGTGTTCAGGTTCCGAGGGGTTTTTTTTTGGCGGGGGGGCAGTCGCCGGGGATCCATCTCAGGCCCTTGTACTTTCTAGGCAAGCAGTCTACCACTTGAGCTAAATCCCCAACCCAGGCCCCGTGGTTCTTGCCAAAGTATTGTCTCCCTAGCAAGGCACAGAGCTCTTCAGAGACTCCGCTGCCTAGTCTAAAATGGGACAATGGGTGTGATGGCATATTCCTGCAGTCCAGCACTCTGGGAGGCTGAGGCAGGAGGATCCCAAGTGTCCCTCCTCCCGGAGCAGGTGTTGCTGAGCCTGAGCGATGAGGACATTGAGCTGGGCCTGGGCGTGTGCAGCTCCCTGCACCGGCGCAAGCTCCGCCTGGCCATCGAGGACTACCGCGACGCTGAGGCGGGCAGGAGGTGAGCCGTGTGGCTGGCACAGATGCAGAACCCTGGGGGAAGCAAAGGAGTTCGCGAGCTTCTGCATCACACAGCTGGGTGAAAGGGGCCTGACGGGTCACCCTGGGCCCCATACAACACACGTGCATGCCCAAAGTGTCCATGACACTCCCCTACCCCGTGCAGGAGTCGGGCTGGGGGACTCGGGTGCCCCCCGGAACTCCTCTACCTCCAAAGGCAGCCAGAGCCAGTCTGTATCCTATATCCACATCTGCCTGTCACCCCAGCTCTTGCCATTTTGCAAGGCACCCCAAACCGAGCTCTTACCACTCCCGGGCGGGGACAGAGCAGCTGAAATAGGCAGAAACAGGCTTGTTGGACTTGGAGTGCAGAAGATCAGATGGGGCCAGGGCTTCTCTGGGGCTGGCGGACGGGGACATGACCGCCCCCCTCCAGCCCGCAGCCTGCAAGGCAGAGACTCAGCTTTGTAAAGCTAACACTTTCTGTTTTGCATAATTATCTCCTTTGCTGGCTTCCCATCATTTTTGTGCAGTTGATCAAACCTGGTGGTGTGTGCGATTATTTGCCAATGCAGCTTCACGGATTAAAGAAAGAAGGGGCTGGGGGTGGAGAATCGGGCTGGTTTGGAAGCAGGGAAAGCAAAGCCATGTGCGGCCGGGAGAGGGGTCACTGGCCTGACTGGGAGGTGGCAGGAAACACTGAGGCTGGACCCGATCAGAAAGTTGGGTAGCAAGTCACAGCAAGCCAGGGAAGGAGCCAGGCACCATCGGCAGGTCGGGGTGCTGGCCAGCTGTCCCAGAGGACAAGGCAGGGGCTGGGGGAAGGGGCTGGGGTGCAGCAGGACTGAGAGCCCCCCCCGGGCTCCCCCTAGATCCCATAGCACCCACCTCCCACTTCCTAACCGACCCCACCTCCCCGCTCCAAACCCCTCGCCACCCTGTTAGCAGGCTGGCGACCCCTCGTGCCCCTCAGCCCACACCCAGACGCGCCCGTGTTCAGTGACATTCTGTTTCTGCTCTCAAAAACTCAAGGAGCACTGGCCAGTGCCCCAGGTCCCCCGAAACACAGGACCCTTGGCCTGCTCCTGCTGCCCTGACGAAACGCCACCAACCGCAGGGGCTTCCACAGCGGGCATTTATTTCTCATGCTTCCGGGGCTCTGAGTCTGAGGTCAAAAGGCCGGCACGGTCAGAGTCAGGGTCCTCTTTCCTTCCTGCAGTGTCCTCACCCGGCAGAGAGGTGGGGAGAGAGGAGAGGGAGCGATCACCCACCCTCACGACCTCATGTAACCCCAACCCCTCCCAAAGGCCCGCCTCCAAACACCATCACACCAAGGGGAGGGTCGGGGCTCCAGCTCTGGGATCTGGGGGTAGACTTCGACCAGAGCAGTGGCTGACCCAAGAACTTTCCGGAAACCAGAGTCCACGGTGCCTGGGTGGGGTGAATTCATCCCAGGATGGCGGAGCCCCAACACTGGACACCCCAGGGTCCCCGGGGAGAGGCCTTATTTTGAACTTTCTGTTTCATGTGCAAATCCAGCTATCTCTAACTTGCCACAAGACCTCACCTTTTCAGGGACTCAGTTTTCCCACCTGTGAAAGGGGTTAAGTTAGGACAGTGGTTTGTAAATTTGGAGGATCATAACCTCTTTGGGAATCCAATAAAAGCTTTTGACCCTTCTCCAGAAGGGATACTGAGACTTTGTGAGTTTGCATTCCAAGACCCCACGTGAGGTCCTCTCTGAGAATGTCTCCAACTCGGACATCTGTGTCACTGTGGGCACGACGCTGCCCTCTCTGGGCCCGGTTCCCCTTATCCGCAAAATCCCGAGAAGCAAACCCGTCTACCCTTTGCCGCCCCCTCGCCCGTCAGTCTAGGAAGCCGACTCTGTTGAACAACAACCTCTGTGCCAGGCAGACATTCTCGGCCCGTCTTAATGAGGGAACATGAGGTGCTGAGAACTCACACAGTCACACTGCGGCACATCTGACTTCAGAGTGGCTGCTTCGCATCCTGCCTTGTTATCCTGGCATTAAAAACAAGGGTATCTCCGACAGCCATTACCCATGGAACGCTCGGTGAATCCCAGACCTGGTGCTAAGGGTTTTACAAGCCAGATCTCTAAGTCCCTGCGCCTCCGTGAGGCAAGCCTCCCCATTTCACAGATAGAGAAACCGAAGCCCAGAGGTGCAAGGGCGTGAGCTCAGAGTGACACAGCCAGAGGGCCAGTGACCCAGATGGAATTTATATCCTGCCTGTCCTCTGCCGTCTGACTTCAGGGTCTAATCCGGCCCCAGTCGGGAGAGGGGGGTGGTGACACATTTTATAAGGCATTCATATCACTTTTCAAGCCACGCCGTTTGACTCAACGCTGGCGCAAACCAACAGCTGGGAGAGCCTTGCGGAGGCCTCCGGGGACAGCTTTACTAGAAAGAAGACTGTTTTGAAGGGCAGGAGAGCATTCGTTGTGGGCACCCAGATGGGTACTGCTCATTATAAATGGCCTCTCCAAGTGGGTTAACGAGGTGCCCACCCCAGCCCGCTACCCGGATCTTGTACCCAGATATCCCCTCTTGCTTCAGAAAAGGGGGGAGGCCACTCTGGCTTCCATCAGAGGACTTCGAGGGTCAGTCCTGAGGGCGGCCCGGGAAGGTCCCTCTGCAACAGGCTGGGCCACCCCGGAGGGCAGGGAGGGATGGGCCCCAGGGCCACAGGGCCTGTGCATCCCTGCAGGGAGCTCATCTTGGGCTGGGCACTTCCTGCTCCCTGCTCCCCCAGCCCTGCTCTGTCCCCGCCAGTTGGCTACAGATCAGGCACTGTGAGCTTGAACTCTGAGCTGGGGGTGCATCGACACTAGGTCCCGCCCACCAGGACAGGACAGTCTAGGGAGGCAGCTGGCCAGTTGAGCAGCAGTTAACCACGACGACATGGCGGGCGCAGGGATGGGGACTCCCGGGGGGTGGGCGGCTGGGTCCTGAAGGGCTTCCTGGAGCCCAGAGGTCAGCACAGTCTGCAGGCGGTAGCAGACCAAGAGGGTGGGCGGGGGCAGGACAGGCGACAAGGGCACCCTGGAGGCTCTGGGAGGGCCCAGGCGGAGGGGAGGGCACCCGGAAGCCCCCTTCCCTTAGCCGTTCGTCCAGGTGTCCAGCAAGTGTGCTCTGTGTGTCCAGCACTGTCACCCACAGCAGTGACCGCAGCCCCTGTGCCCTGGGCAGGGGCGAGAGGAAATAAACCAGAGGACAAATCCACTCACTCTCAAAATGCAGCGTGTGATGTAGCGATTTGACGGAAATACTGAGGGACTGAACAGCATGATTGGGCCAGGGGTAGCTTTGGGCAGAGAGGGGGAGATTGGAAATGCAGAGAGAGAGAGGCAGAAGGGACCATGGCAGGGCTGCAAGGAGCCGGGTCCCAGGAGAGGCAGAGGGCACAGAGCTCAGTGCACCCCAGAATCACTGCTGCCCCTCCCCCAGTCTGAGCACAGCGGGAGAGGGAGAGGTGGGCAAAGGCTGTGTGGGCAGCACCCTGCAGGCTACTTGGAGGACTTCATTCTTGGCAGATTTTATGAGCATGCAAGGAGGGACGAGATCTGATTGACAGGTTTATTTATTTTTCGATTTTGTTTTTGTTTTTGTTTGTTTGTTTGAGACAGGGTCTTCCATGTAGTTCAGCCTGGTCTTCAACTCACTGTGTAGTGCAGGGTGGCCTCAAACTTGAGGCAATCTTCCTGCCTCAGCCTCCCGAGTGTTGGGATTACAGGTGTGTGCCACCGAGCCTGGCCCAAATTAGATTCTTGGTGGAACAAAAGCCCACCACGCCCAGCTCTGATGGATGGTTTGAAAGGACGCTGTGGTGGCCACAGGGACTGTGGATCAGGACTGTGGCTGCAAATGTGGGGCGGGAATTGGAGGCAGTTGCAGGAACCCATGCCCAAGTGGTCCTGGCTTGGGGCTGGAAGGGAGGCCCGCGGACTCCACGGATGGGCAGGCAGGGGGCGAGAGAGGGCAGGTGGCGCAGGAGCTGGAGAGGGTGTTAGTTAGAACCTGGAGGGGGAAAGAGGGCAGAAGAGGCCCAGGGACAGGAGAGATGGGTACCTGGGACTGGGGAGCGCCCAGAGAGCAAGGTGTGTGGGGAAGACGAGCCCACCTGTGGCAGCGGCTGCACCCACTTCGGTGGTCAGGAGGCGCCCAGTAGGTGTTGGTGGGGTGACGGGGGGAGGGGCAGTGAAAAGGCGGCAGGGCAAGAGCAGTGTGGCAGGACCCACTCTGTCTCTACCAAGGAGGAGGGCAGCGACCTTTGGTGACCCTACTAAGCATTTTCCCTTGTACCTAACGATCCTTCGTGTCCTGTCTTGGCTCCCACCTAGAGAGCGCTTACCCGGCAGTGCCCGGGTCATTTTTCAGAGCCCTTCTGCAGGTGGGATGCGGTGGACCTCATTCGTTCTGCGCGGCTGCCACCGTGTGGTGATCCCAGGAATGACAGCCGAGGGAGCACTGGCTGGCGCATCCCTACACTGACACATTGAAACACATTTATCGTGCACCTACTATGCACATGGCACTGACACACGGTCTGGGGAGAACATGGAGCAGTCTGAGATACGGCAGTGAGGTGGCAAGAGAGGACCGTGAATAAGCAAAGCGTGGGTTTTAATTCGAACCCCAGACTGCACCACGTAATGTGCTGCTCTGAGCCTCCTCCTTTGTGGGGGGACTCGAGACACAGCCCCTTCCTCATGAGAGCGTCGTGATGGCCATGACCAATGCTCCTCACATGGTCTCCAGACAGGAAAATGGACAGGCCAGTGGAGGGGTGGGCGGCGGGGGTGCGATCAGGTGGGCCAGGCTGCCGCTCTGTGGGACTCAGGGCTCCGCCAAGCCCCGGGCAAGGGAGGGGTGGCTGGGGCACGGGGGTCCCTGAGGTGCTGCTGCTTGGGTGCCCTCTGCGCTCTGTCTCCGTCCCCTTCGCTCTCTGGAGTGTCCGCGTGTGGTCACTTTTTCCTATTCCTTTCATTTCTCTCTGTTGATCCCTTTGTGTTCTTTGGGTCTTTGTCTCCCTGCCTCTCGTCTCTGTCTCTGTTGCTGTGTCTGCCTCTCTCTCCCCATCTCTTCCTATCCACTCCATCCCTGTCATCTGCCTCAGTGGCTTTCTTGGTCCTCCCCTCTCCATCCTCCCACCCTCTCCTCGCCTCTGCTCCCCTGTGCCATCCCTCCTTTTCACCACCTTTCCCACCCGCTCCCTTCTCCCCAGCCTGTCCAAAGCTGCCGACCTGGACCATCACTGGGTGGCCAAGGCCTGGCTGAATGACATCGGCCTGTCACAGTACTCCCAGGCCTTCCACAACCATCTGGTGGACGGGCGGATGCTGAACTCCCTGATGAAGCGGGACCTGGAGAAGCACCTGAATGTGTCCAAGAAGTTCCACCAGGTCAGCATCTTGCTGGGCATCGAGCTGCTCTACCAAGTGAACTTCAGCAGGGAGGTGAGGAACCTCGGGCACATCCTGCATCATCCACAGCCTGCCCATCTTCCACCCACCCGTCTGCCCATCCACCCATCCATGCATCCATCCGTGCATCCTTCCATCCCCTGCCTACCCGTCCACCCACCCATCTGTGATCCATATTTCAATCCACCCGTCTCTTCCTCCCTCCCTCCTTCCAACAGTGGCCAGCAGGTCCCAGTGGGGGAAGCAGAAGTTCAGGAAAACCCACAGAAGAAGCCTCCAGCGGGGAGGGAATGGCAGGAGCAAAGGCCCAGAGGACAGGTCCCAGCTCAGGGGGCCTGCGGTAGGGGAGTGGCCAGGGGCTGTGGGTTGTGGTAGAGTCCAGCCCTCCTGAGGCCCCTCCATTCAGAGTTCTGCCCACCTGGAAGGCACTAGACACCAGCCTGGGCTCCGCGGGGCTGCGCAGAGCACCTTCCTCCATGTCCCCGAGGGAGGGACTCTTAGCTGCTGGGTCTGGCTCCTGAGGGCTCTTCCTCAGTGCTGCTGGAGTGCGGGGTCAGGAGAGGGGACGGGGACAGCGCAAGTCCTCCCCTCTCACACCCAGCACAGGACCCGGAAATGGGGAGGGATGAGGACACTGGCCCCGGCCTCAGGGAGCCCCAGTCTCACAGAGGAGACACGCGTGGAAGGTCATGACCATCACTGGCGGTCCGGCCTGGGGGGTCTGGAGGTCACTAGCCCCGGCGAGGGGCGTCTCCACAGAGCACTCGGTCCAGGAGGGGCGACCGGAAAGGGCTTCGGGGTCACCCCCGTGGCACCCGTGGCGTCTTACACTGGGGTGCCCCTCACTGCCCAGAGGCCTGCCAGAGGCCCACAGGAAGGGCCCCAACACGTGTTCACTGAGCCCCACCTCCAGACAGGTGACTGGAGCAGGGAGGCCGGGACGTGGATAATACAGAACCAGGTGGTGCTGTGGGGCTCCCCACCCCCAGGAAGCAGCGTCTCCCCATTTCCCAGAAGAGAGGCCACGGGATGACATGGTGCGAGCAGCTGGGGACAACAGCTTCCTCCCCAAGCAGGCTGTGGACCTCGCCCCTCGCGTGACCTCTGCGCCCCCGCCCCCCGCTGACCCCCTCTCTCCCCCAAGGCCCTCCAGGAGCGCCGGGCCCGCTGCGAGACGCAGAACACAGATCCTGTGGTCTGGACCAACCAGCGCGTGCTCAAGTGGGTGCGCGACATCGACCTGAAGGTGAGAGTCCGCGGCACGGGGTGACCCTGCCCCTCCAGCAGGGGCGAGCTCTGTGCGGAGGTGCGTGCAAAGCACTGCCGTGTTTGTGTGCACTGGGGCCCTGCTGCCAGGCCGGGTAGGAGTGAGCCCCTCCTGTCACTCGCTAGCCTGATCACCCTCCCGCGCGCAGCTGGGAGCGAGATCCAGGTGCACCTCCACTCCCCAGACTCTGGGCTCCTGCTGGGCCGCAGCTTGTGGGTCACGGGAGGCCCCCGCCTGTGGCTCCGAGCCCGTCCCCAGGGTCAAGCCTTGCGGCTGGGCCGTGTCCCCGCCTGGATCCTGGGCCCCTGGCTGCCCAGCCTCCCGCCTCTGCCCTCAGGAGTACGCAGACAACCTGACCAACAGCGGCGTGCACGGCGCGGTGCTGGTGCTGGAGCCCACGTTCAACGCCGAGGCCATGGCCACCGCCCTGGGCATCCCCAGCGGGAAGCACATCTTGCGGAGGCACCTGGCGGAGGAGATGAGCGCCATCTTCCACCCGGCCAGGTGAGCGCGCCCCGGCCTGCGCCCCCCCCCGGGGGAATCCCTCCTGTCCTGGTGCCACTTGGTGAGGAAACTGAGGCTCAGAGGCGCCAAGTGAAGGTCAGCAGCTGGAGAGAAGACGAGGAGTGTGGGTCTTGAATGCAGCCCCAAGCCCCTGCGAGTGTAGAGCAGGAGGACCAAGCAGCTGGGATGACGGAAAGGCCGCCAGGGTGGGGTCCAAAGGGGGAGGCGATGGCCATTCCAGGAGGGGACAGAGGACAGAGGCAGGAGGGGCTTCTAATGGAGCTTATGGCCCCGGGCGGGCAGAGCACAGCGGCACACCTGCCTCGGCCTCCTCACCTGGAAAGGGACCCAGAGTGAATACCTGGACCATCCCCTCTTTATAAGGCTGCGCTTGCCCGGGCACTAGTTCATTCTCCTGATAGCACTGAGGGCAGCATCTCCACCCATCTTTGGTGAGGAGAAATCAGTCTAAGTGACCCCGTCTTGTGCTCACGGTCACCCAGCCAGCAAGTGGCAGAACTCAGGTCTGTCTTTCATTCTGTGTATGACATTGATCGTTTTTCACACGTGGAACCAACATTTCTGGACTCTCACTTGGTCACAGTGGTTCATCATTACTCCGTGTTGTTGGATTTGGTTGCTAGTATGAATGTCTGTCTATCTGTATGTGTTTATTTATTATACAGGGGATTGAGCCCAGGGCCTTTGCATTAAGCTGCACTTTTTTTTTTTTTTTTTTTTTTTTTGAGACAAAGTCTTGCTAAAGTACCCAGGCTGGGCTCAAACTTGGGATCCTCCTGCTTCACCCTCCTACAGTGCTGGGATGACAGGCTTTCACCACCACACTCAGCAAGTCTGCTCGGATTTTGTTGAGGATTTTTGCATCTGTATTTGTAAGGGATACTGGTCTGTAGTTTTCTTGTGGTGATTTTGCCTGGTTTTAGTATCAGGGCAGTACTGACCCCCTGGAATAAATTGGGATGCGTCCTCCCTATTCTTTTTTTTGGAAGAGTTGGCAAGAGTGGTGTTCATTATTCTTTTTAAATATTTGGTAGAATTCACCAGTGAAGCCATCTGCTTCGAAGCTTTTCTTTGTGGGAAGTGTTTTGATTACTAATTCAATCTATTTACTTGTTAGGGGTTTATTTAGATTGTCTATTTCTTTTGAGTCAGCCTCAGTAGTTGAAAAGCTTTCTAGGAATCTGTCCATTTCATCTAGGTGAGCTAATTTGTTGGCATGCAATTAACCCTACAATCGTTCCCTAAGGACGCGTCTGATTTCTGCAAAGTTGTAGCAGGAGCCCCGCCTATTCCTGCCTTCAGTGATTTGTCTGCACTGTTTCCTGGTTGGTCCACTAAAGGTTTGTCCATTGTGCAGATGGAGTCCGGATCTGCACCAGGGTGGTCTGGCTCAGATCTGAGCCCGAACCCTCAAAACCCAGGGGGTCTTGGGGGACAGCTGGGCTCTGGTGTCCCAGGGGTGGGGGAGCCGAGGCTTGGGGACATTGTCTGTCTGCTTGGTCCCGCTGTCCTGGGATGCCCTGCCCCGTTGGCATGTGAGACCCATGCAGCAGAATCACCCGGGGTCCTTGCCAGTGCAGACTCCTGGCCCCAGCAGACCTGCAGGGCCAGCTGCAGCTGGCAAAGCCCAGGGATCCGCCCACTTTGCATTTTAAGGTCCTTCCCATGAAGACCAAGATTTGACAAGACCCTTATTCTGCGAGCTGGTCAGTCAATCTGGAGAAAGACTTTTCTTCTCAGATCTTTCACTTTTTCTGGCCTCCCAGCTGGGGTCATGTGATTCATGACAGGCTTAAAATATTCTGAGCTGGGGAGGGCAGCTTAAGCTAAACCTTAGCGGGCGCGCGTGGAGCTGATTAAAACTGGCCCATCACGGGGTAACAGCAGGTCAGGGGCCCTTGGGGATCACGTGACAGCACAGAGCTCCCGCTGATGGGTCGGGGTGCAGAGGGGGCTCCTCGTATTACACACGAGGCATCGGAGGCCGGTGGGCCGGGGACAGAGAGGCAGTGCCAGCCCCGGCCGAGCCGGGCTCCCTGCTTCACCTCTGAACCCCCCAGGCCGTTTGCTGAGACCCAGCCGCAGGCCAGGGTGATGGATTTCATCAGCAGAAGGGACACAGGGATTCACGGTTTTCTGGGGAATTTTAGAGAGCAGCTCTGTGACTGGGCGTGTCCCCAGCTAGACAACCAGTAGGGAGCCGGTGACCCCGGGGGTGTGGCAAGATGCTGTGGAGGGCCAGGCGGGTTGACACAGTTAAGACCAAAACATCCAGGGAATGTTTACATTTCTAAAATATATTACAATAAAAGAAACATTGTCATTAATGTCCTTCAGAATACTCCCTCTTCCTTCAAACACACTTATCCCATCATCCTTGCCACTCTTTGAAGCACTTCTAGAAGTTCTTTTTCATGAGTGTCTTTATGTGCACTGTCCTGGCTGCCTCGATGTCCTGAATTGATTGAAAACATTTACTTTCATGGTCGTTTTGACACTGGGGAAGAGCCAGAAGTTACACAGTGCCAGATCTGGTGAATAAGGTGGTGAGGACACACCGTAATGTTTCTATGAGCCTGCTTTTCTGTTGGATGAGAATTGTTAGCCGCATTCACTGTATTTTTGATCACACTTCATAAAGACACCCAAAAGGGGGACTTGCAGAACTGCTTCGGACCAGGTTGGGAGATTGAGTTTGAGAAACATCCGCAGTCCATGAGACAGATCTGGGGCCTCCCCCAGGACTCCATCCCAGACCGAACCCCAGGCGAGCTGGACCACAGGATAGCGATCATGCCAGCCTTCATACTGGTGTCAGAGTGCATCGCCCACAAAGTACCATCGCATCTCTGTTGCATTTGACCCCAGCCCCCAGGAGCAAATTCCAGTGAGACAGGACCATCATCTCATTTTATAGAAGAGAAAACTGAGGCCAGAGAGAGATGCTGTGGCTTCCAGAGCCATGACAGGGGTCATAGGCAGCACTGGCTTCTGCCAGCGAGGCTCCTCATCTAGAGAACTTCCCCCTGAGTACCAGACCCCACTCCCCAGCAGGGGTGTCCCCAGAGGGCCTGTGGTCACTCACACAGGAGGGGAAGGATGGGTCGGCTCAGAGCATCCTGAGGGTTAGAGTCACCGTGAATTACGGCCCATGGAGGAAGTCAGGTAATATCAGAAGCATGGGTGAGCGAGGCCAGTTCACAAGCCCCTGTGACGTCTTTCTTCCCTCCTCCCATCACCATGACAACGCACCTGCCCCCCCCAATGGAGGAGGAGGAGGAAGAGATGGAGGGGGAGGGCCGGGGAAGGGAGAGGAGGGGAGAAGGAAGGGGAGGAGGGAGAGAGGTTTCTGGTGTCGGCTCACAGTGTCTGCTTTGACACACTCTGACTTCCTGCTTCTTCCCACAAACCTCTGTCTGGCACCAAGCGTGTGTCAGCCGCAGGAAGATGTGGACCAGAAGGAGGTAGCAAGGAGCAGGGCTGTTCTAGGGGCGTCTGCTGGGATGCGAGAGGGGCCAAGAGAGAAACCTGCATGAACGCCTGTGGCCAGTCCAATGTTTGCCTTGCGGACAGTGTGTCCTGTTCCCCACACAAAGGCAGCGACAGGGCAGGTTTTGCCCTCGGTGTATTTGGATTCAGTTAAACATTAGCCTGCAGAGCCTTCTCCATGGGCCTCTGAAGCCTCAGACAAAACTCGATTTCCCTAGCATCGCTGTTCCCTCCCGCCCTGTGGCCTCCTGACCGATGGCCCCAGCGTGTCCTCTTTGGTTTCTAGGGACGCGAGAGCCCTCTGCAACTCCTGCCTCCCCCACTCCCTTCCTCTGCAGAGGATGGCCATTTCTCTTCTGGTCAGAGATGTTGACCACTTTTTCATGCATTTATTGGCCATTTGTATTTCTTCTTCCGCTAAGTGTCTATTCATTTCGGTTGTCTATATTTTTTTTTTTGATTGGATCATTTATTTTCTGGGCGGGGTCTGATTTTTTTTAGTTCTTTATACATTCTAGGTATTATTCTTCTGTCTGAAACTTTATTCCCATTCTGTAGGATGTCTCTTCGCTGTTGGTTGTTTCCTTTGCTATTCAGAATTCGATGGGATCCCATTTGTTGATTTTTTTTTTTTTTTTTTTTTTTTTTGGTACCAGGGATCGAACTCAGGGCCTCATGCTTGCAAGGCAAACACTCTAACCACTAAGCTAAATCCCCGGCCCATTTGTTGATTCTTAATGCTATTTCTTATACAATTGGGTTCTGTTCAGAAAGTCCTTGCCTACACCTTTGTCTTTGAGATTTTTATGTATTTTATCTTCCAGCAAATTAAGTGTTTCTGCTTTAACATTTAGATCTTTGATCTATTTTGATTTTAGTTTAATGCCTGGTGAGAGATATAGGTCTGGTTTCAATCTTGTGCAAGTGGATAGGCAGTTTTCCCAGCACCATTTATTAAAGAGGCACTCTCCTGTAGTGTATGTTTTCGCCCCTTTGTCAAAAAACAGATAGATGGGGCTGTTTCTGCATCCTCTATTCTGTTCCAAATGTTACTATGCATTATTTTTATTGTGATTATTGAATGTGCACTGCACTCCAATGCACTTTCTAACTAACCTTCACTCGACCGCATGGCAGGGCTGCCTGGTGATGGCTCCAGGAGACACACAGCAACCAGCTTTAGAGACAGGAAGCGACATGTTCAAGGTCACGTGGCCAGGAAGCAGCAGGCTCAGGCCTTCTACTGCCCCTGCCCAGCCCCAGTCCCCAGAAAGGTTCAGACAGAGGAAGCCCAGGGTTGGTGAGGTTGGCAAAGCTGGCAGGAGTGTGGAAGGCTCTCTGTCAAGCATGCTGTCAGAGAAAGATGGGCGGGAGCCCTTGGGATTTTGTAGTTTGCTCAAAATCACAAAGAGAAAGGGGGCAGGCGGGAGGGCTCTGGCCCAGGCTTCTTGCCCGACCCCACCCCTGCCCCTCAAGGAGCCTTCTTTGTCCTCAGTGCTGATGGTCAACGCAGGGGCTGACAAACTTCTTTGCAAAAGGCCAGGTGATCTTGGCCGAATTGCTCACCCTCGGTGTGCCGCTTCTTCCTGTCTGTAAACAGGGCTGGCAGTCGCCATGTCCTGGCCCATAGTTAGGACCACATTATAAAGCACCAAGCTCCCAGGAGGCACCCAGCAGGGTTCAGTGATGCCACTAATGTGTGTGAGTGGGCTGCCAGGTGGCAGCAGGGGGCTGAGCCTCCCCTGCTGACCGAAAGGTGTATCCCCAGCTCCACAGGCATCCGGGAGACTGAGCGCCTCGGGACACCTCCCCGCAGAGCCTCCAGCGTCACCCGGGCAGGGAAAGAGGAGAACAGTGGTGGCCTCAGATACAAGGCTGGCCGGGTGAGTGACAGAGTGCACCAGGTCGGGCCCTGGGAGGGCCTGAGTGTCCCCTCACACAGGGGGATCCCACACACTGCTGTCAGCCTGACAGTATTCCCCAGCAGCTGGGAACACAGTAGTCTCTGCTAAGGTTAATTCACAAAATCCTCCCGATTGATCGCCCTGAGCAGGAGCATCATATTACTAAGGAGGGGAGCCCAGAGAGGTTGAGGAAGTCGCTCCAGGTCACACAGCGCACTTCCCAGTTCTCCCCCACTCAATTCTTGTCTCTCTTCTTCCTGTCCTTCGGTCTCATCCATCTCTTCTCAGCTGCCCCTGGGGAAGATAGGACGGGGCTTCAGCGGCAAAGACCTCGATTTCCACGATGACTATGGCTCTCTTCAAAACGAAGACTGCGGGGACGATGACTCCCAGGGCAGGCCAGAGCAGTGCCGCCTGGAAGGCTGCAATGGCCTGGAGGTCACCAATGTGTAAGGGACCCGCGGCTCCGCCTACAGCAGCAGCCGGACTCCACGCAGCCCAGCGCCCAGCACAGGGACAGCGGGTGCCAAAGGCAACGTCTTGCTGCGATGGCAGCCACCAGGGTCTCGGCTGCAGCCTCCTCGGCCCCGCTTCCTGGGAACTGGGGTCTGACGGGGGTCACCGACTCCCTCTAGGGTGAAGCCCATGGGAACTGGTCACATGGAGGCGATGTGTTGAGGAGCCGTTTACCATTCTCCCGGAGGGAACAGGTGACAGGTGCGGCAGGGTGGGGCATGGCAGCAGCATCCCAATCTCCCGTCATCATTGGAATGAAAGCGGCTGTGACTACAGGAGCCAGGAGGCCAAGTTCAGTCAGTGACAACCGCCCCCAGTGTGGAGATGAGTTTGGGCTCAGGGACCAGGAAATGCTAGTCATTGCTAACAGACCTTTGCTGTGACATCCCTGTCACCCTGAGGTACAAGTTCAATGGGGCAAAGTCACAGGGTGGCATGGGGAGAACCTGCGGCCCTTTCCTTGCCCCGCCACTGTTCTGCTGTGTGGCTTTTCCCCATGGCCTCCCCTCTCTGTGCCTCGATGCTGCTGGCTCCTGCCCAGGGCCACTGTGAGGATTAACACTTGCTAACGTCAGTAACCCACTTCGGACTTCTCTTCTTGGGGTATTGGGGCGTGATGGGGTGGGGATGGGGCATGTGCCACTTTCCATCACAGCACAGAACTAGCCACGGCAGAGGAAAGGATGACGTCAGAGTCTCACACGAGACAAGATTCCCATGAGCACAGCCCTGAGGGCCAGGTGGCCCAGTGGCCAGGCCTGAGCTGGCAGCCACCTGTTTTTGTCAGGTGAGGACAAGATGCACAGAAGGACAAGACGCACAGAGTCTGCACACACCAGTTTCCGACTGGGTCCTCAGTCAGAGTTGTGACTCTGCATTTCCTCAGAGGCCATCTGCCCAGGACCTGAAGGAAGACTGCAGAATCTGTGTCTCCCACATGATGAAAGGTGCCCTGGTGACCTTGACCTTGACCTGTGACTTCAATCCCTGCCGGAGACCAATGGTGGCTCCTTGTCCACCTTCACCAAAGCACGGCTTTCTCACTACCCCAAACCAAGCGCCTGGCTGGTGCACAAGAGGCTGTCCCCCTTTTGTCTGAATGTGTGACCTCCCGGGGACACAGTTCTGGTGCCAGGACTGGAGGGTGACTCTGGGGCGGGACCTGGCTCTGGGGCCCCAAGCCCCAGATGGGTCTGATGTTCTGCAAGGCTCGCAGCCCAGAGAGGACAGAGAACTCTCTCACCTGGGGCCACTGTCACTCTCAGGCCACCTCCAGCAGGGTGGCCTGGGACCCGGAGCCCGCCCTTGGGAGGTGGCAAAGGCAGGGAGCCCAGGCAGCGATGATGCCTCGGGGCTAGCCAGGAGGCCGGAAAGGAGGCTGGGCGCAGAGCTGAGGCTTTGAAACCAACATTCGCCCACGTTGTTGGAAATGACGCCGGCATCTGTGCGGCACACAATCCTGTTGGGGACAAGATAGTCAAATGGACCACTGCGGGGTCTGGCAGCAGCGTCGCTGCCCGCAGCCACTTGCATCAGGAGGCCAGCAGGCCGGCGGCAACACAGGTGACCCCGAGTGCAGCTGGGATCCCAGCGAAGGCATCATGGCACCGTCTGGTGTGTGGGGCTGCCTGTCCCCAGCGGCCAGCAGTGTCTGGACCTCGTGTGACCACGGGGACAGGCTGCTTAGTACATGAAGATCAGGCGAGCTTGGGTAAGCTAACTCAGCTCTGCTCCACGGTGGCAGGAAGAGCAGGCCCGAGAGATGGCACAGAGACCCTCGGTGGCTGGTTGACGAAGGCTGGCCAAGCAGTGACACCAGACAGGGACCTACCATGTCCCATCCAAGCTGAGGGCCGGAAGGAAGGGCAGCAAGGCCTCTGGACCTGGGACCCATCAGATGTGCCGCTCTGGAAGCCACTGTGGCCTTGTGCCTGTTGCTGTGTGCCAGGAAAGGGAGAACCAGGGGAAGGCGCAAACCCCACACTCCTCTTGGCAATGGGAGCTGGGGTGTCACAAGGCACCCTCCTAGAGCCCTGGCACCTCTGAAAGACCCTTGTCCCAGCCTGGGCAGGGGCCTCCCCCTTACAAATCTGTCCAACAGACGACAGGAAGTAAGCTGTCTGTGAACAGAGATGAGGTTGGAAGCAATGACCCCCCCAAAAGGTCTCCCCCCAGGGAATGTTAACACTGTAACAATAAATACTACTGCACAGCACTGTTGGTGACCATATGTGTGTCCTTTTCTCATTTAGTTTCTCTTCAAGAGAGGAGGCTATGAACCCATTTCGTGGGTGGAGAAATGGATGGTGGAAAGGTGGAGGGGCTCTCCCCGCTCCACGAAGCTCAGAAGTCCCAGGCAGGGACTTGAACCCATCCGCCATCCCCACTGCACACCCACCCTTCTCAGCCCCAGTGCCCTGTAGCCCCAGTACCCTGGCATTTGGGGAGACCAAAAGGGAAGGTGGGGCCTCATCTCATGGTGTCTCCCTAAGCTCCTCCAGAGCCCAGGACAGGACTCAGTTCCAGGGACAACTCGCAGGTAAGATTTTGTTTGAGGGTTTGTTCAGAGCACTTGCTGTGTGCCGAGGGCTTTGCCCAACCTCTCCTTTAATCTTACTGCCATCCCGAGGCGGGGGGCTGTTACCAAACCCGTTTATAGGTGGGAAAAGAGACACAAGAGTGAAGGGTGCGCCCATCTACCCAGCTGGGACAGCAGACAGAGGCTCTGTCTGCACCAAGCCCTCCCGGTGCCTCTCAGGTGGGCACCTGTGCCCCAAGGCCCCTCAGCAGAGCGTAGGGAGTGCGATCACCTCAGTGTGAGCGGCCCGCAGCCTCCCTGGCGCCAGCACTCTCTGGACCCTGATGCATTTCTGTTGAACTTCCAGAGAACATGATCAGCCACCTCAGAGCTGCTCTGCACGCTCTGATTTGTGTTTGGGTCACTTGCATGGGCAGGTGGGGACGGCAACTGCTCACATACTACCTGCCCCATACAGTATGCAGCATTCACTCATTGTTTGTGGAGCAAACGAACAGATAAATAAATACAAATTCATGGAGCATCAGCCGCCTGGGCAAGACACTACAAGGTGTGCCACCCAATGCGCTGGCCACAAGCCATGGGTGGTTATTTAAATGGTTAATGGATTAAAATTAAATACATTCTAAGGCTCTGTTCTGAGCTGCATCTGCCCTGTCTCAGGCTCTCCACGGCTGCATGTGGTGAGTGGGCAGTGCAGAGACCAGCCATTCCCGGCATCACAAAAAGTTCACGGAACGGCGCTGCTACGAGGTGGATGTGAGGGCACTTGGGGACCACGTGGCCCTGCCCTTGGGGTGCTCACAGTGTGGCTCAGGGGGAAAAATCAAGGCTCTAGAAAAGCACAGCTGGAAAATTACAAGGCCCTGGGGACTGTACCAGCCAGGGACCAGTGAGCACAACCCAGCTCCAAGACTGGGTGAAAATAAAAGGGCACCAACAGGCCGACAGGAAGGAAGGACAGCCCCGGGCCACCGTGGCTGTGGACACACTGGAGCCGGAGCTCCGAGTGATGTTTCAGGACGTTCATCCTCTCCATCTCTCAGGCTGCTGTCCCGTGTATCATGTTCGTTCTCGGACTGACCATCTCCAGTTGTTGGCAAAATGGCCAGGAGGCAAACACTGACCAGGGCTGGCGACCCCGCGTGAGATCAACAGGGCGCTCCTGGCTGGGACAGGACAGGGTTGCAAGGCCACCAGGGCTGGGGTCAGTCCACTCAGGCCTGCCTGCCTGTGGGGATGATGAAAGTGCCAGTTCTGTAGCTATGAAGAGGGGAGAGGGCAGGCACAGACCTCCGTCAGTGTCCATGGGGTGCCAGGACCACTCCAGATGCCAAAACCCAGAGAAACGCAAGTCCCTCGGACGCTCGGTGTGATCCCAAACCACGGTGAACGTGAGCTGTCGGACAGCGATCGCAAGCAGCATTCACTGCGTATCTGATCACACCTCACAAAGACACTCGTGAAAGTGCGCGTCCAGGACTGCTTCAGAAGGCAGCAAGAAGGACGGGCTATGTGTGCCAAGCAGGACGGAGTATTTGGAGAGGGTTAATGGCGATGTGTCTTTCACAGTAATGTTTTGAATTTAAATAGTCACTGTATTTTCTTTATCACACCACATACAGTGCTGTGGGATTTGCACATAACCTGTGTGCGTCTGGCTACTTTGAATCAACTCTGGATGACTTCTTATACTGAGCGCAGCGTGAGAGTGCGTAAAGAGCTACTACCCCGTGTTGAGTAGGGGGCAGTGACAAGGAAAAGCTCTCCATGTTCAGTAGAGACGGTGGACTGAGTCCGACGGGGACTTGTAGGGACAGCTGTTCTATGAAATCGCTGTGGTGGTGGCGGCCTCCTTCTTACCTGAGGTCCCCTCTCGGGTGCACAGGCAGCCAGGTCCCAGGGGACAGGAGTCTTGGTACTCAGCGGGAGAACCTGACCAGGCCCCAGCTGCTCACAGAAACCCTCCGGGGACATCTTCTAGCGACTGGGACGAATGACAGCCAGCACGACGGGACGCCATGCTGTCCCCTAGGGCAGGGTTTCGGTCCCTCGGCCCTGTGGATGTCTGGGCCACAGCGTCCTCTGAAAGGGGCTGAGTGGCAGCCCTGGCCCTGCGCCCCAGTGCCCTCTACACAGGCCCGACACTGCCAAATCCCTCCAGATGTGGCCAGGGGTACCAGGGGTGTTTCTGGGGGTGCAGAATGAGCCCCAACAGAGTCACAGCTGCCTGTGCTTTGGGCATTTCCTCCCTACAACAACCCTCACAGGCAGGCATCGTTCTCACCTGACGGATGGGGAAACCGAGGCATGGAGAGGTTTACATAGCTCTCCCCAGGCCCCTCCCAGGGAGTGGGAGCTGAGACTTCAACGTGGGCACTCTGGCTGTGGGTCTGGGCGGGTACCCAGTGTACCACGCAGCCCAGGCCTTCGGGGTGAGCCCCCTGCCCCCTGCTGCGACAGCACCTGGCAGAGGAGACGATGTCCTCATTGTCGGGTGAACCCCTCTCTCCTCCTGAGAGACGACTGCTCGGTAAATGACAGGTTTGCAAGCCAACGCAGCCCGGTAACCCCAAGAGCTCCCGACTCAAAACAAGTAATCATTTAAAGATGGGGGGAGGCCCGGCTCACAGAGAGCTCAGCTCACAATTTCCTCCGTCACCCTCATCTGGTTTAAACAAACAAGAAACAAACAACAGGGGACAAATAAGAGGCCGTCTTGCACACTGCACAGCTTCCTTGCAGCAGATCACGGTGGAGCCCCGCAGCGCCAGTGCGGCCTCGCCCTTCAAGGTCCGCCTGGAGACCTCACGCAGACCAACATCGCTCCAGCTCGGCCACATTCGCACGCAGCGCCACCTCCCTACCCGGCCCGGATCTGTTGGAGCCGGAGTCTTCTCTGGGGTCTGCCTGGCTCTGAGGCTGGAGCCTGCAGAGGAAGTGGGCGAGGTCTGGGCCGGATAGAGGAGTCAGGGGCCCCGCTCCCTCCGCATCCCGCGTCTTCCAAAGCCGTGGGACCCGCAGGGCCCGCGCACCGCACCTCCCAGGGCTCCCCGCACCTCCTGGTGCTCCCGCACTCCTCAGGGACATCTGGGCACACACATCAGTGCAGAGGGGACAGAACCCTTGCCGGCCTCAGGGAATTGCTCTGTCCCCCTCCAGGAAGTCCTGTCCCCAAAGCCCTCATGCCTTCCACCCCAACATCACCCAGCTCCTGCGGGGAGGTGGCGGGAGGCAGGCTTCTCCCTGACCTTCCACGGTTGTCCTCTGCACCTGTCTGTGTCCTACGCTCCTCCTAATACGAGGACACGGGTCACACTGCAGTAGGGTCCCCTTCACGATCTCACTGTAACCGAATCACCTCTGGAGACTTTGTGTCCAAGTCCGCTCACAGTCTTAGGGACTGGGGATCACCAGAGGTCAGCCTGGGGCCCAGAGAGAAGCGATTTCTAGAACATGGGTCACAAGAGCCTCTTCCTGGCAGCCCAGAGACATGCAGGCATGGGACATATACAGGAACAAGATTTACCAGTGCCTCTTTGGTCGTTTATTCATTCAACAAACCCTCATTGGGTGTGCACCTCGCACTCGGGCTGTGCAAATTAGAGCTGCGGACTAAACAGTCTTTGGCCTCAGATGATAGAAAAAAAAAGAAGAAAAAAGTAAAAGAAATACGGAACACGAGACCAGGTGTTGCAAAGACACAATGCACACAGGTGGAGGTGGAGTAAGCTCAGACCTCAAACTCTGAAAGAGGCAGAGCGGAAGAGGCGGGGCCGAGTTCTCCAATCCCCTTCCAGGCCACGCCCCCAATGGCCTCACTTCCGCCCACTAGGTCCCACCTCTTAAAGGCTCCATCACCACCCAATAGCAGCACAGGCCCATGGAGGACACTTGTCCAGGCCACAGCGCATCAACAGCCCCTTGGTGACATGAGGGTGCAGGGCCCCAGGTGCAGTCCTCATTAGTGGGAAGTGTCACCAAGGTCAGTGTCCAAACCTAGGCGGAGGGTGCCTCTGAGGCCGAGTCCCGGAGACCACCCCGGTGATCCAGGCCTGTCCACAAGCCAGTGCCACGTGACTGAGCTGACAGACGGGTGTCATTTTCCCCCAGTACTGAGGATCGAACCCAGGCCCTTCACTCTGAGCTCCATCCCAGACCCTTTTTATTTTTCATTTTGAGACAGGTTCTCAATTGCTAAGTTTCCTGGGATGGGCCCGAACCCTGGAGCCTCCTGCCTCAGCCTCCCAGAGGCCTGGGGTTACCGGCCAGCGCCACTGTGCCTGGCTAATAGGTGTGCATCATAAAGTGGCCTCAGGCCTGATGTTGTGGCCACATCAAGCCTGAGATGCTGCTTGCCTTCCTCTACTGCACACACATATGTGCATGTGTGTGTACACATGTGTATGGAGGCCACACATAGGGATGTGACAGCCATTACAGCAAACGCTCATCTGCACATCTCCACCATCAGGTCATGCTCTGGTAACGGCTGCTGTGGCCCCACAGAGTTCTCATTCAGCGCCTGCTTGGTATCTCGAAACAAGAAGACTCAGTCACACAATCGGTAGTAGCAGAAGTGTGATTCGTATCCAGCTTACATTATCCTCCTTTAACCTGGGCATTATGGGTCTAGTAATATGCCCAAATGTGGTATTAACTTTTTAAAAAGTCACAGTTAGCTCACTTATCTTGTGGTAAAGCTACTCATAAAAGTCACTGAAGAACTCTTGTTAAAAATTCCCAGATTCTATTCCAAAGCTAGTAATTCAGAGTTTGGCCATAGGGCCCAGGCGTCTATATTTGAGAGGCAGAATTCGCATCTCCAGGCCTCAGAGTTTCTGCTGCAGTATGTAGGGGGTGGGTGTGGAGCGTGGAATTTTTTTAACCACGCTGGGTGATTCTGGGCCTGGAGTAGCCCTGGAAGGACCCGCGACGGCAGACAGCCCCCGGGCCAGGCAACACGCAACCCCGACATTCGTCACCAGGGGGCAGGGCGTCATTCACGCCGGGAGCTTTCCTCCAAGGACGGTAAGCGCTGGTTTTGGTTTAGTTTTTGTGGCACTGGGGATTGAACCCAGGGCCTTCACACAAAGCTACATCCTTAAAATAATTCTTTGAGAGAGGGTCTCACTAAGTTGCCCGGGCTGGGCTCGAACTTGGGACCCTCCTGCCTCAGCCTCCCAGAGCGCCAGGATCACAGGCGGGCGCCACCATGCCGGACTCTGACCAGTAGTTTTATAGAGCAGCTTTCCCTGAGCCAGGCACACCCTGCTGCCCTTCACTGACATCGACTTGATCCTGTGACATACAGCATTATACAGAGGAAGCCAAGGCTCCGAAAGGTTGAACATCGAGGACCCGAGCTGGGCGCCCTGTGTGAGGCTCTAACTGTAAGCCCTAGCACCGTTCCCAGCCCGGTCGACTGCACAAATCCGGGTCTATCCGGCCTCAGCCAAGGTCCCCAGGAGGCAGAGGCAGGCAGGACAGCGGCTGTGGTGGCCACCAGGAGCAGGGACGGCTGAGGGCGGCAGGGCGGGACCGCAGGGAGCAGGGGAGCACCAGAACTGTCGGAAGATGCTCCCAGAATGGGCCCTGTCCTGTGGGGCGGGCTGCTGACTGCGACATTGACAGCAACAACCGGAGCCTGTCTCCCCGGCGGTAACTCGATTCGAGCGCCGTGACTCAGCCTCTCTCCCCGGCCTCCTGTCCGGCCCCTGCCCTCCCCCGGGGCGCTGATCCGCGCTGCCGTTGGCGCTCCGGGTCGGGGTGACCGAGGCGAGTCTAGCCACGGCGCGCTACATTTTGTCAACGACCCTCTGGCTGAGCCTTTCGGCCAATCAGCCATCTCCAGAGGCGGGCTTCAGGAAAAGCTCCACCAATTAGCCTTTCGCTCTCCGCCAGGCGCGGCTTCGGGACGGACCCCAGCGCTGTGCACTGC
Organism: Hystrix cristata; assembly: GCA_004026905.1. NCBI lineage: Eukaryota > Metazoa > Chordata > Mammalia > Rodentia > Hystricidae > Hystrix > Hystrix cristata. The sequence continues at coordinate 159,622 of PVJO010001596.1, forward strand.
GCAGGGATCACAGCAGCGAGTTGCTGGCAAATAAGATTACACCCTTGTGGGAACCGAGGGTTTAACACGATAGGCTGCGGGTTCGAGTCCCAGCTCGGCCTCTCAATAGTTGATGTCCCTGGGCAAACCCTGCCTCTCTCCGGGGAGGTTGGAACCCACAGGGTTTGTGAAGCGCTTAGCGCAAGACCCCGGTGCGGACACACACGATGCAAGGCGGGTGTTGAGGAATTACCTGGTGTGCTCTTGATTTTCAGTTTTTCTTGCCTCTCCAAGACCCGCCAGCTACTCCAGAGGCTGAGACAGGAGGATCACAAGTTCGAGGTCAGCCTGGACAATGTAAAGAGATTGTCTCAAACTAAAATAATAAAATAAAAGAGCCCTGGGTATGTAGTTCAGCACTCTTTAGGTTCAACCCCCCACTACCGAAAAATAAATAAATAAATAAATAAATAAATAAATAAATAAATAAATAAATAAAAGAAGTCCCCAGACCTGGAGGACGAAGCAAAGTCTGAAAGCAGCCAGGAAAAGCTCTCCCCTGTGGAGCCGGGGAGGCCCCAAGGGCCAGCAAGAATGAGGTTGAACAGCCACCCTGGCTGGGGTTAAGGTCACCGCTGCCTTTTCCCTGTGCCCTGGCAAGGGGCAGGAGGGGAAACCGATCCCAGGAACCGAAAGTCCAGCATGCTATGGGGGACGAGTGAAGCTCACTTGGCATGAACTTAGAGGGACCAGCAGCCACCTGGGAACATGAAGCAGTGGCCCCTAGGCCTCTGGGAGCGCGGCATTCCCAACACCTGGCAGAACGGGCTTCCTCGCACAGTGAGGCTGAAGCATAGAGAAACAGCTACGGTTCCTGCCGACTTCAACGAGGTCTGAGTCTCACGCCCTCTGGTGATCTGAGAATTTACTTCTGCGATGCGCACACTTTTGACAGTTCTTCCCCCATCTCCCCAAATATCCGTTTTATTTCTGCGCAGTGCCCCTGCTTATCAAGTACCACCCAGGACCCAGGGGATGCCCGGAGCCTTTGGAGAGTACTGAGCACTATCAGCACTGTTTTTTCCCAAACACACCCACCTAGGATGAAAGCTTAGTTTATGAATTAGGCAGAGTGAGAGGTTAGTAACTATACCTAATAGTATAATACAACGGTTATAGCCATATAGTGTCACAAAAATAATATGAATGCGTTCACCCTTTCCAAACGTTTTACTGTATTATCCTTAGCCTTCTTCCTGTGGTCATGGATGTGATGTGCTGCCTACACGATGAGATGACGCAAGGCTGATGACGCAGGCACCATGACGTGGTGTCAGGCTGCCACTGACTCTCTCACAATACGTCAGAAAGAACCACCAGCTTCCGGTGACCTGGCTCATCCAGCTGTGGCCACGTAGGGCAGGGAGGATATGCCATGTGGATTCACCAGGCAAAGGTAACTTCGCATCCTGGGTACGATGGCTGGAGATTGTATCATGCTCCTCACAACAACCTTTGATTTAAAACTTACAATTTCTTTACTTTTGGAATTTTCTATTTAATATGTTTGGACCATGATTGACCACAGGTAACTGAAACCATGGAAAGCAAAACAACGGGGAAGGAGGAACAACTGTCTTACATGAGCTTCAAATCTTCAATCTGAAATAATTATAGATTTGCAGAAAATTGAAAAAAAAAATTCTGAGGAGACTTTAAGTGGTTTTTGTCCAGCCTCCCCAAGTGGTAGCATCTTGCACAGCTTAAGTACAATGTCACAGCTGGGAACTTGACATTGGCACAATCCACAGGGCCTATACGGCGCATGTACTCCCTTGTGTGTGTGCACGCACACGCCTGTGCAAAAACGTAGGCCTAGAAACAGGAGCAGGGCAAAGCCCTTCTCGGCTACCTGTGCAGCCCCCCGGGTCCGAGGGCTGCTTGTTGAACATCTCCTACGGATGTTTCTTCTTAGGTCTCCTCGGGATGGCTTCTCTGATACTAGCTCTCTTTCTCTCTCCATCCTCCTTGGTTCTAGTATTATTATGACATTTTTGGCCTCAAATTTATTTCTCTGTCTGAAATGGTGTGTAATTCATGGTTGCTAACCGACTTGTTGCTGTAACGCTTTCATCTGCCAGGAAACTTGTACCCTTTTGTGGCACGAACTAGTGCAAATGCAGGGGTGTTGGGGACAGAGGAAGGGGTGAGAAAAGGGTGAGGGTACTATAGGGGCGCTCAAGTTTTAAAGTTAGATGAAGGCCTGCCGGGGTGAAGGCCCGAGTGCCTTCTGGTCTCATCCCCACCCCGCACTCACTCATGAAGCCAGCATGGGCTGCTGCCTGGCTCAGCTTCCCAGAGACAGCCCCCACCCGCACCCTGCAGTAGCTTAGTTATTCTTGGTAGGCAGCTGGAGAAGTCTAGGAGAAGGTCACATGGGAAGAGTTAAGCAAGCAGCCAGTTAAGCTTAGAAATGTTTAAAAAAAAAAAATAGCCCAAGCAGCTAAGCCAAATTTAGAGATGTAAAGGTAAACACAAAAACAAAAGATAAAAGGTTGGGATGAGAATAAAGAGAAGTCTCCCAGAAGACGACTCTTACCCAGAATATGCTGTTAGACTTTAATCATCCCTTCCTACCCCTGGAGCTGCAGAGAAAGGATACATCAGGTCAACGGTTTTCTTTTTGAATTGTTTGATTTCCAGCCCCTTCCTGCACTCTGCTTATGTGCACGCGATCCCAACGGAGACCCTTGACTGGAATCGCCACTCAGAGTCCACTTGTTAACAGGCCTCTATGACGAACGTTCTCTTTTTATCATTTCCAATAACACTCTCATAGCTTCCTCTCTGGTTCTCTACTTCATTCCTCATTGTTCGTAGAGCCACAAGCCTGGTTCCTATGGTAACAGTCTTACCTCCGTCCGTCCGTCCTCTGCCCCTGCCTGGGGCCTCCGCCCTTCTCCGGTCATGGGCTGGGGCTCTGGGTCTGGCTCTGTCCCCAGCCCTTTCGGCAAGGGCATCAGCTCTACACCTAGGGACCCCCAAGCTTCCCCTTTCAAACTCAAAACCCAGCCTTTCTTTTTTTTCTACTACTGGGAATTGAACCAGGGTCTTTGCCCTGAACTACATCCCCAGCCCTTTTTTATATTTTATTTTGAGACAGGGTCTTGCTAAGTTGCTAAGCTGCCCAGGCTGGGCTGGAACTTGTGATCCTCCTGCCTCAGCCTCCCGGAGCGCTGGCATCACAGGCCTGTGACACCAGGCCTGGCAAAGCTGCACCAGGTTTCTGCAACCCCAAGTCTTGGTCCTTGGAACTCACAAACGCTGTCTGCTCTGCTGCCAGGTCGGGCATCTCCACGATAGAAGAGCCGCCATGAGGAAAGAGTAAACTCAGAGGAAGAAGACTGATCAGTGTCACTATCGTCACCCAGCAGCACGGGCAGAGGGACCACTGAGGCGGCCAGGGCAGGTGTGGAAGACACTGGCGCTCCTCCCCGCGAGCCCCTCTGACCCAGTTCAGCTCCCATCTCCAAACTGGACCAAGGAGCCCCATTTGGGGTACAGCAAGCAGCTGGAGAGCACAGACTCCAGGCAGCCAGGGGGCCACATGTGGACCCCAGAACTGACAGTCTAACGCTCTTGGTCAAATCACAGCCTCGCCGTGCCTCAGTTTCCTCATCTGTAATATGGGGGAGATCTGCTACCCCTCTCTCACTGTTATGAGGGTGACCCGATGTGTCAGTACTTGTGAGGTGGTTAGAACATTGCCTGGCTGCAAGTCAGTCATATAGGAATGCTGGCAGCTATTATTGTTGTTATCTTTTTTTTTTCAGTGACCCACTTCTGGCAAGGGTGATATCAAGGCAGCTTACTGGGATTGAATCCAGGGTCTTTGCACTGAGCTACATTCCCAACCCTTTCATTAATTTTTTATTCTGAGACAAGTTCCTGCCCAGGCTGGGTTCAAACTTGTGATCCTCCTGTCTCAGCCTTCCAGAGTCTCAGAGTTACACATACACACCACCACACCTGGCTGCTGTCCTCTAGATATCTAAGAGAGGAGTGGGTTTCTTCGGAACACAAGTCACCCAGGCCTCTCCTGCTTGCTGCAGGTGATTTCCGCCCAGTTGCTAGCCGGTTGGGGGCCACTGGCCTCTGCTCTTGCTTCTCAGCTGCTTGTCAGTCTTCAAAGGGATCCTCTCAGGGCTCTTGGGTTGCAAGGAACGGAAACTCATCAGACTCGCTCAAGCTGAAGAGGAAACTCATGGGGAAAACTGCTCGGGGCTGGAACTGGAAGGCCACAGCGCTCGCACGGAAGGCTCCCTGCGTCCTCTCTGCAGCCACCCTTCCCGCTCTGTGTGCACCACCCAGCCTTCGGCCTCCCTGAGCCTCCCCGTGCCTGTGTGGGTGCCGGCGGGCACTGACAGCCCCTGGCGCTCTTCCCAGTGGTGGAGACTCCAGGCGAATCCTGATTGTCTACGGAGGTCTCCAGGGGCCTCGCCAGGGAGGAGCACATGACCCACTTCTTGCCAGGGAGGAGCAATACCAGGAAGCTCACTGAGAGCAGCAGCAGGGAAGGTGTCATCATCCATGAAAGAAAGCTCCAGGAAGGGCGGGTGCGGGGCACGGGCCTGCGGGATAAGTAAGGAGGTGACCCTCTCGGGGCAGCCCACCAGTCCTTGTGTGTCCTTGTTGAGGAGGCCGCACTTGGTGCCGGGGACCGCGGGAGTCCAGCTCAGAGCTGGGCTGCACATCTCACAGCGTGCAGAATGGACGAATGGTGAGTGAGCTGCCATGGTCGTGAGGCTCCGTTGGGGGAGTCTCCACAATCCAGGACACAAGAGAAGATCTGGGGACAGATCCGGGGACACCGGTGCTCTGTGCTCTGGGTCTCTAGGCTGCGATCGCCCCACAAGCTTCCTTCTGGGCTGTCTGGAGTTTCTACGCTGGCCCGACGCATTGAGATCTCAGGCAGGGACATAGTTCTGGAATAAAAAGTTTTCAGGAAATGGGACAGAATCTGTTTCTTTTAAACGAACGGTCCCATTATCCAATTTTGCTCTGTGAAAAATCATGTGAGCACGATTTCTCTGCCACACAGACCTGATTCAGCCTTCAGAGTCAAGTCAGGCTAATAAGTCACCCGCAAATCCCCACAGGCAAGACACACCCCTCCCCGTGTGTCGCGTGAGCCATTCGACAGGGCGGATGGCAGACACGCTTGTGAGACTTGATGCTGACCCCAGCAGGAGTCACACAGCCAAGACGCCCTTGCTCAGCTCCTCGTGGGTCTGAGTCCACATCAAATCCACAGGCAGTGGAAGTGGGGGGCGCAGGGACTCGTGAGGGAAAGGGGTAAAGAGGATAGAGGCGACAGCAAGCCAAGGAAGCCACAGGGGCCATTGGTAAGAGGCACGTGTGCCTGGCAAACAGCACAGGTGCTTCCTGGCCAACTTAAAACAATTTTTTAAATTAACTTGATGCATTTTTATTAAAATATAATAATTTTCCCCTCCCTTCCAACACACACTTAAACACACCTCTACGCAGTTTCTCAGTATAACCATTGTCGGGTTTGGCTCCTCCCAAACGCTCTCCAGGCATACTCAAATTGACACGTGTCTACATCTCTTTAAAAAGCCATTTAGGTAGCACCGTGTTCAATCTCTTGGTTTCCTCGGTTAATACTGTATCTTGTAAGGTAGGATAGAGGAAAAAAGACAGGTGGAAAGGAGACACAGAAAAAATCATCACTTAAAAACCGTACTTTTAAGAAAACCTGTAGCTTCAGCACACACAGTTACTCAAGAGGCAATGTCTCTTCTCCTTCCGTTCCAAGAAACTCATCGCAAAGCGGGGAGAATTCCGAGCGTGTACACCAGGCAGGTGCTTTTCTCCTATAACCCGACGCTGCGCTTTTCCTCCCCCAGACCTGGATGCGCTACTAAGCGAGCAGCGGAGCCCTGGACTTCAGACACCTGCAGATGGTTTGCATTCTACCCTCGCCCACCGAGACAGGCGCTAGGACGCACACTGTACACACCCCGGGGACACCCCAAGACCATCTAAAACCCCCGACCCTACGAACCGTGGCTCTCCCGTTCTGAGTACATACTTCTCTAATTTTGCCTAATAAATATATTTATGCCTCTTCCTGATGCATCTTGAAAATTCTTTTTCTGTGATGCGACTCAGAAAACCTATAACCTACTCTGCTGATGGGGTGAGTTGAGGTCCCCATCTCCAAGTAGGGGGACTTCCTCAGACCCTGCCCAGTGACGCTGGGACATTCTCCAGGCAGTCTGTGCTTCTGTCTCGAAGCGTGTGGTACTCCAGCAGAAATCTGCTCTGCCACGTGTAGAGCAGCTCCCTAGTGGTGTAGTGGGCAACAGTTTCTCACCATTACAAATGGTGAAAGTCCTTGAATGCACATTCCTTGGCACACTTGGGAGCTGTTTGTTGATGTTCTTAGCTTCCAGGTAAGTAACCTGCCAGCCCCCTTTCAGGAGGAGCCTGAAAATTCACTAGCATGGCAGCTTGGGATCTAGTCGGTGACTAATCAACGAGAGGGACAGTCTCACGTTTTAAAATAGTCACTTGTCCAAAACTAGGCACGGTGGGGCACACCTGTCATCCCAGCACTCTGGGAGGCTGAGGCAGAAGGATCCAAGTTTGAGCCCAGCCTGGAAAACTTAGGAATGTTGGTGAGACCCTTTCTCAAAAAATAAAAAGGGCTGGGGATGTAACTCAGGGTGAAAGCTTCAGGTTCAATCCCCAGTACCACAAAACAAACACATTTTTTGAAATGGTTACCTATCCACTCAGCTAGAGCGCATAAAAACACATGCCAAAACAGTTTCCTCTCCTCTTAGGACCCACTTTCCAAACTGGACAAGCTACTCCCCCAGATGACTCGCATTCAGACACCTTCTGGTCATGGACAAAGCACTTTGTCACATCCTGCTTCACCAGGTCCTGGTATTGATCCTGCAATGTGAGTATTATTAGCATTGCTGTTTTTCCAGGTGGGAAAACCGAGGCTCAGAGATGACAAGACATCTTCCCGAGGTCACACACCTCACAGATGCCAGAAGATCCAGAATCAAAAAATAGCTCTGATGCGGTCTGCGTTCTTTCTAAATTCACAGTGCAGGCTACATCATGGCGCCTCTTGAGAGCTTTAGCCTGGACAGCCAGCCATTCGGCTTGAGTCTGCAGGATGGATTTATTTCCTATTACTACTGTGACAAATCACAGGATAACACAGATCTATTTATCTTACAATTTTTTGGGCAGAAGCCAAAGTTGGGTTTCCCTAGGCTAAAATCAAGATGTGGGCAGGGCTTTCTCCCTCTGGATATTCCTGCGGGCAGCCCCCTTCTTGGCTAATGGCTCCTCTCCAGCCACCTCATCATTCTGGCTTCTAGTTCCCTTGTCACATCTCAGACATGACTCTGACCCTTCTTGTGACTCGACCCGTCGGGTCCACTGGAATAACTCAGGATGCACCCCTTTGCAGGCTCCGTAGCTTGGTCCCATCTGCAACCCCTCTTGCCACAAAAGGGAGCAGGTTCTGGGGAGGAGAATGTAGACATTGTTCACTATTCTGCCTGCTGCCTGGGGCTTCCTGGCACAGTGATGGGGAGCAAGGGTCCTGCAGCGACTCTCATTCCAGTCCTGGCTCTATCACTTGCTAGCACATTCGGCACATAACTGAGTCTTAGCAGACTCACCTAGAATAATAAAATCTTTCTAGGGCTTTTGTGAAGATCAAATAACCCAAGGTATGTGTTTTAGTTACTTTTCTCTCGTTGTTGGGACAGAATACCCAACACCCAAAGTTAGGGGAAGAAAGGTTTATTAGCTCACAGTCTGTAGAGGTTTCAGTCTATAGTCCGCTGGGTCTGAGGCAGGG